>JAKUCV010006612.1:108860-210583 GCA_028386065.3 Turnera subulata | reverse complement strand
ACTGGTGTTTGATCTATTTGTTGTTGCTGGAATCGATTTGATGTTGTTGGAAAAGAGTGATTTTCAGCTGTTGGTAAGGAGTGATTTGTTGGTAGGAAGGTGAAGGTTGGCGGCATTTTATGGTGTACAAAGGAAGGCCATGGATTTTGGCGGGAAGCAGGCCTGGTAAAGGAGGGAAATAGACGAGGAGGGAAATAATGGAGGGAAATATAAAGGGGAATGAAGGGAATGCATCTCAACCGTCCACGTGTATGTTTTATTTTCAAGAAATATTTTGTTAACGGTGAGCAAATCACCCCTTGGACGGAAACCCATGTTTTGCAAACGGAATGAGGCAAATTGCGAAAAAGTAAACTTTAGGAGGTAAAATACCGGTTTTTTTTTGTCAGGGGGTGATCTTAGTTTGACCAAAAATTCGGGGGGGTATTTTGTAATGAAGCCGTTATTCTTCATTCAGCAACATCTCGGAGTTTTTTGCTTTTACTTTGGGATTGGTTCATGAAGGGAGATTAACTTGGATTCTTCTAGTTGTCTTCTCATCATTTTCCTTTTGTGGCGAATATATAATTTACATAAATAACCACCTGATCCGCGGAAATTGTTTCCCTCGTCTCTTCTAAGTTGCAGAAAAAGACATTGTTATATAGGTAGCTTAAAATTTTTACTGTTTCGCTGTTGATCTCTTATTACGAAGTGCCTCGATCTCTATTTCTAGAACTACATGAAAATAAAGGTACCTCGATCTCTGTTCGGCTGGAACCTGTAAGTATCATATTGTCCGACCCTTGACAAGCCCAGTGTTTGTAGAAGTTTGTCTGACCAATTCAATTTACTCGAGACTCAAAAAGTGAAAAGAAAAGCTTCTAAACAAGCGAGCAGAAATTTCCAGGAAAATATTTTGGATTATGCATTTCAGCACACAAAATTCACATCATGGTCTCCATTAGTTCACAACGAATTTACATTTCAAGCCAACATCAGACAGAAAAAACTCTCTTCACTAGCTCACTTTCCGGGGACGAAGTTGGTGGCGTAGGCCCAGGCGTTGTTGTTGACGGGGTCGGCAAGGTGGTCGGCCAGGTTCTCCAATGGTCCCTTTCCGGTGACAATAGCCTGAACGAAGAATCCGAACATGGAGAACATGGCCAATCTGCCGTTCTTGATCTCCTTCACCTTGAGCTCAGCGAAGGCCTCTGGGTCGTCAGCCAAGCCCAATGGGTCGAAGCTGCCACCTGGGTAGATTGGATCAGTGACCTCACCGAGTGGCCCACCGGCAATTCTGTAACCCTCGACGGCGCCCATCAAGATGACCTGGGTGGCCCAGATGGCCAAGATGCTCTGTGCGTGGATCAAGCTTGGGTTGCCCAAGTAGTCAAGCCCACCCTCGCTGAAGATCTGGGCTCCGGCCTTGAACCATACGGCCTCGCCGAATTTAACTCCGTTGCGGGACAGGAGCTCGGGGAAGACGCAGCCGAGGGCTCCAAGCATGGCCCACCTGCAGTGGATGACTTCAAGCTCACGGTTCTTGGCGAAGGTCTCTGGGTCAGCAGAGAGCCCAGCAGTGTCCCACCCGTAGTCACCGGGGAACTCACCGGTCAAGTAGCTTGGGGGCTCGCCGGAGAGTGGGCCCAAGTACAAGACACGGTCAGGTCCGTACCATGGGCTGCCGGAGGTGGGTGCAGGCTTGGCAGTCTTCCTCATGTTGACCTTGGAGCCATTGCTGACGAACCCCTTGGTTGCCTTGCCGGCCAATGAAGGGGCGGTGAGGGCCATTGTTGAGGTTGCCATTGTGGACTAATGTGAGTGGCTGTAGTTTGTCTTTGTGTTTTGCTTTGAAGGGAGAGAAGAAGACTGGTGGAGAAGAAATGTCGATCTTGTGGGTTATATATAGGGCTTGATCATATGATAGTCTCTTATCTGTGTGTAGATACTTCTTATCTCTTGGTATCTATATCTCTTACCTTATTGGTAGCTCAAGATTTTTGGTGCTTGTCTTGTTAATCTGACATGGCACCCTGTAAGCCACCAGAATTTTAGATACTTTCATGCACAGTGGTTCTTTGCATCTACATTAACTCCATTTTTTGATATTAACGTTTTGTTTGCTTTACTATAACGTCTAGAACTTTCAAACCCGAAAAGAATCTATTCATATCGTGTATGTCTTGATCTAACATGATATAATTTATATAGTTTGGCAATGAATCTATTTAGTGTTAAGAGATATTAAGGAAATTAGACAGAAGAAACGTTTGTTATTTGTTCCAAGAAGTGGGTGGCTATGTGTACGATTTCTAAAAGCATAGAAGGATTTGAATTACATTGATGGTCAGTCTCGACTTTTCTTTGATAAATGGTGTTCGTTAGTCACTCTGATAACATAGTTTATAGCAACTGATGACAGGGCAAGATATCTACAAGAAACACAACCAGTTGGAAGGGTTCAACAAAATTTTCTTGGAAAAATAAGTTTCTTGTTCTTTGCACTTTGATAGCTCACAGCCCCTGATTTTAGTTGGATGTAAAAATGATTTTCTCTTCGGATTCGTAATAAGAATTACGTACGTGCCGGGTTAATTATATTTTGACCCCCTAAATTTAGGTTTATTTTTCAATCATCACCTGATTTTTTTTTTCGTCAATTGACCACCAGAACTCTTAATTTGGTTCGAATTGGTGCTTCCGTCCAATGGCAGTTGGATTCCGTCAATCACACAAACGGAAGCCACAGATTGACGCCACGCGTTTTAATCGTGCTCGTCTATTTTATCCATTGAATTTATTTTCATACAAAACTAAATAAAATTCAAAAAAACAAAAAAGGAATAAAAATAACGAGAACCTTGACCATCTAATGTTTATTATTTTATTGGGCTTCCTTTCTTCTTTTTTGTTATTTTATCTTTCAAAAGAAAAAATAACAAAAATATTTATTGAATAAAAATATTTTTAAGAAAAAATACAAAATTTATAGAAAAGAAAAAAAACAACTTTGGCCATCTAATTATTATTTTCCTTTTTTGAGAAAATAAGAAAAAAATAAAATATTTAATTGATAGAAAAAGAAAAAGAGTAAGAAATCAGTTGAGAACAACAAATTCTTAACTGTTTCTTTTTTGGTTACTTTACTTATTACAGAAAAAACTAAAAAAAAATATTCAAATTATTTTCTAATTAAAAATGTAAATACAACAACATTTTAGTATAAAAAAAATACAATATCATTTTACGAACCAAACCAAGGCCTCTTCTCCCTACTGAAAACATCCACCACCATCATCACAGCCACGATCACCACCACCATCACTGCCACCACCAAAACCAGCCACCATCACCATCATCACAGCCACCACAAAAAACATAACAACAACAACAATTCTCACTTAAAAAAACCATTTTTTTTCTATTTGGTCATGATTTTGAAACCCACCACAACCCTCCTCACCCTCAATCGCCACCACAACTATCACAAGCACCAACATCACTACCACCACCACCAGCAATACCTCCATCGACAACCCACAACACACCCAACAATCAAGTACAGCCACACCAATTGACCACCAGTAACTTCACTGTTTGCAATCACAGTAATAACTCCACTACTTTGTTGCTGCCCATCACCAAAACAGTCCCCTACAAAATTGCCCATCAACAATAATTAACAACCACAACACCAATCTGGTAACCATCACTACCAATCGGCAGGGGAGCGAAAAGGGGGAGCGGGAGGGGGAGGAGGAGGAGGACCCGACCACTCTTTTTTTTCTTTCTTTCTTTCTTCCTTTCTTCTTTTTTTTTTCTTCTTCTTCTTCTTTCTTCTTCTCTTTTCTTGTTCTCCACCAAATCAGTTTGTCTTTAAAAAAAAAAACCTCCATCTAGAGAAGGATAAAAAAAAGAAGAAAAAAAAAAAAGAGTAACCAGATTGAACCCAATAGAGAAGATGGAAAATGGATACCTGGGCTTGAAGGAATTGGTCTATCTCGTCATGTTGATGTTTAATTTGGGTGGAAAAATCTTTAGATAATATAGAGAATAGAGCAGAGGATCGGCATCTGGGAAGGAGGGCTAATGTAACAGCCCGGGTAATTTTTTTACGTTTTTACCGGTACCGTAAAATTTATTTTACAGTCGTTTACCATTAGAATTAATCTTGGGTAATTAATTAATGGTAATTCGTGCATCGGATTCCGAAACCGAGCCTGTTCCACGCTCGAGATTTTTCTACGGATTTTCTGGACCAAGTTGGAATTTTTCGGGTCTAGGAATCTTCAGAAAAGTCTGGATTAACCCCGAGTTATCGGACCAGAAATAAAGTCAAGGGGGTGCATTAGTTATTTTCTGGTCCGGACGGAACCCGCCTCACATGTTGCACAGTGTGGAGGCTGCAGCCGCCATTCACAGTGAAACATGTGAATGGATTGTTTAGCCCGTGCATCGCCAGTTGCAGCCCGTGATTTCTTTCTTCTTCTTTTCCCTGCACCACCTCACCCTCTGCAAACTTCATCTGCAAACACCCATCCAGTAGCTCCTTCCTTGCTTCACTTGTAAAAAAAAAACCAGTAACCATCTACCACAAATAGCCATTAAACACAAACCAAGAAAGGAAAAAAAAAATATAAAACAACAAACAACCACCTAAGCTGCGTCGTTTTGACCAGCAACCCACCTTCTTCTTCTTCTTTTCTTTTTCTTTCTCCGCCGCCGCCGCCGTGGCCAAGTCTACCACCCCTCCACCTGCAACTGCCGCCGAGCCATCATCACCATCGCCTTCTTCTCCTCTCCTCTCGTGCGTGGTAGCGCTGCCGCCAGCACCCTTCCTCCTTCTGACTGCTTCGTGGAAGGACGAACCCGAGACGCCGACGAGCAGACCCGAGACACCGACGAGCAGACCCTCCTCCACTTGCGCGCAGAGCAGCCGACGTCGCCCCTCCTTGCTCGCGTCGGACCCGGCCGCACCTTCCTCCTTCCTCACGCCGCTCGCCCATCCGTCGCTCGCCGTTGCCGCGCCACCACCTCTGCAGATCGAGGTGAGCATGACCCGGCTGTAAGGTGTTCGGGTCGGGTCGGCCCGCGTGTGATAAATGGGAATGGGTTGTGTTTGGGCTTGGTCAGATGGGTTTTGGGCTTGGGTGTGTGGGCTTAAAGGTTGGGTTTGGCAACTAAGTTTGGGCTGCTGGGTTGACGCTGGGCCGGATCCGAGGCCTGCACGTGGGCCTGCTCCTGGGCTCCTGTTTGGGGCCTGGGCTTGGCACTGTGCATGGCCTGATCTGGCACTATTAGGCCAAGTCCAGAATTTAAAAAAAAAGAAATAAAATTAAAATTAAATCTGGGAAAAAAATAATTAGTCTGGAAAAATAAAATATAACTTGTGAAAACAATATTTTGGAAAATCTTGGGGAATAATATTACGGAAAAAAATATATAATAATAGTAATTAATAATTTTGGAAAGTACATACTTGTAGAAATAAATATGGAAAGGGTATTGTCAAAGTAGGTATTGTACTAGAATAGTATCCGGGTATAGGTATAAGTATAGTATTATTATTGGACACTCGGAAATAAATGGTGAATGATGAGGATAATGGAAAAATAATCCGGGGGAGTAACCGAGACGAGTCCGTATTTAATTTCTGGTATACAGTAGTAGCATGGCATTGCATATCACTTATGTGTGCATATTATTTGTTTGATATAGGAGTTGATAACGAGCAGATACCTGAGGAACCGGATTTGGAGTCTGTGGGGCATTTTCAAACTTGATAATCGGCTAAGGTGAGGATGGATAACCTTAGATATGTGCCTGTAATACTGTGTTTGATTTTGTTATTTGATTGAACTGCTGAATCGATTATTGGCTGTTATATGAGTGCTATGGAAATTGTTGAAGATTATTGTTTGCTATTTAATTGCTGTGGATTTTGCCATGATGTTGTTGGAATGTGTTTTGGATTGTGGTATTGTGAGTAACCATTGAGTTGTTATTTGTGGGTAACTAGTAATATGAAATTGTTGGCCGGTTGAGCCTGAGGATTAATCTGAGAAAATAAAAAGTAGAGCAATTGATGATAGTGTAATGGAATTGGAATTGAATTTGAGATGATGATATAATTGTCACTTGGAAAGTAGTGGTACGACTAGATGGTTAGAGACTAGTTCTGTGGTGTCATGGCCGGTTTGGTTGGTTGATTGGGATGTTGATCCCGGATTTTTGATATTGGGATGTTGATCCCGGATTTGTTGATATTGGGATGTTGATCCCGGATTGTTGGTATTGGGATGTTGATCCCGGATTGTGATTTGGCCTGGCATCCAGAATTAGTTAATAATCAGGTACGACCCTAGCTTGTCCAGTGACGGGGCCCGGAAGATAAAATTGGTAATAAAATTAATTAAGCATTCTTTTGGTCTTGGCTTAGTTATGTTTAGTAGGAATCTTCTGTTGTGTTGTTTGGTTTGGTTTCTTGTGTTGTGATTGTCTGTGTTACTTTGAAAGTATTATGGTTGATTATATATCTCTGTTTATCCTTCGTCGGTGAGCACTTCGGACTCACCCCTCGCATGTGGGGTTTCATCCCGTAGGTTTGGTTGCTTCGTAGTTCAGGTACGATGTACGTTTGCTTCTGCTTTCTTCTCCACCTGATTCTGGATCCATACCCCGCTGCATGTGCATAGAGTCTTCCGCTGCTATTCCGTTGCATAAGTTGCTGTATTATAATTCCGCTGCTATTGCTTGCTCTTTTCTCTGTTGCTATTGTACGATGTGAGCTGTGTATAGCTGAATAATGGTCCCCGAGTATGGGTGACAAATGTATTACATGGATTGCTGTAGTAAACTACTTGTGAGTTGTATTGTAAACCCTAACAATAAGAATAGTTCCGGCACGTGTTTACTGTGTACGGTAAATACGGGTCGGGGCGCTTCAGCTAATCGGGTCTGTGTTCTGGGGTTGGGGGGAAGATATGGGTAGTGAGGAGGAGGAGGAAGGAAAAGAAGAAAAAAAGAAGAAGGAAGAAAAAGGAAGAAGAAAAAGAAGAAAGAAGAAGAAGAAAAAAAGTGGCAGGGTGGAGAAGAAGAAAAGAAAAAAAAAGAAGAAGAAAAAAAAAGGAAGAAATAAAAAAAGGAGTGTCGACGGCGAAGAAAGGAAGAAAGAAAAAAAGGTTAAGGTTATTTTTTTCTTTTTCATTTTCTGTTTGAATTTGATTTAATTTTATATGAAAATAAATTTAATGAAAAAATGGGCGGCGAGGATTAAAACACTAATCTATAGCTTCCGTTTGTGTGATTAACGAAACCCAACTGCCATTAGAAGGAAGCACCAATTCGAACCAAATTGAAAATTCAGGTGGTCAATTGACGAAAAAAAAATTCAGGTGGTGATTGAAAAATAAACCTGAATTTAGAAGGTCAAAATGTAATTAATTCGTACGTGTCAAACTGAGTATCACATGATGCTTAAAATCTCGACCTCAGTTTTCCCCTCAATAATGAATGAGGCTGCATTTCGACAAAAAAAATAAAATGAGGCTGCATTAATTTCAAGCCCATCGGAAAACTCCGCCACCATCCACTATATGTTTGTCAGTTGTCACTGAAGTCACCATCACCATTTACATCCATATATCACATCTCCCTTACCACTGTGCTTAATTAGGCACCTATTTTGAAGTATCAAGCTATACATTAATTTCAGCATCCACCACTTTTGCAGCCTGATCCGTCCAAGGTTACATCTACCACAAGTTTTAGCGACTTCACCCAGAAATCCATTCCTCAATATGCTTTCTGTCAATATTAAGTACACAGTTACGGGAGTTCAAAACCATTATATATATGTACTGAAGAAATAAAAAGCACTAAAATACCATGGATTACGGGAGAACAAGAAAACAATGTCTAATATTCAACCAAAAGAAAAGAAGAAGAAAACAATGTCTAATAAATGAAACAAAGATCGTAGGTCAGTTATTAGTATGTTAGTATTAGAATTTAGAACCAGAGACGTACGAGCTGTTATGTTGGGCACTATAAAAGTCGATTAGTAAAGTCCAAAGAGCTCTTGTTACGTCAAGTTTTATACATTGGTCGGTTTCGTAAAAATAATATACATGTAAATGAGTGGGTCATTCCAGTAAATGCGCGTATAAACACGGTTAAAATTGAAGGCACGGGAGTCACAAGAATTCCTCACGCACGCATTGCATGGTCCTGGTTGAAAGAAGACGTAGGGACGCAATAAAAAATAAATAATGAGAAACATATAATTATCTGGTGGTAAGCAAAAAAATCTTGCTTGCCTGGCAGATTCCCCAGATTTTTTGTCATCCCCTTACCCTGCAATCTGCATTGCCGTTTGTCTACACAGATAGCGCTATCCAAAGGTGGATGTGGCAATTCTGTATTGGAGAAATAGAACTGGCCTGGGTTGCTGATACGTTTCTGCATTAAATTATCACAACAAATGATAAGTGGTGCAGATAGTGCCATGTTGACATCCAAAATCAAGCATCGTGCATCTCCTCCAACCAATGAGAGCTTACCTTTAGATCTCCTTAGATAAGGACCATCTATCTATCTGGGCCAATATAAATACAAGTCCCTTACATCGGCCTAAACCACAAACACACCCAACAACTTCACTTACTTCTCTTACTAGTAATTCAGTAACACAGAGAGAGACACCTCTTATTCCACTACAATGGCGACCTCAACAATGGCCCTTTCCTCCCCTTCATTGGCCCGCAAGGAGCTCATCGGCAATGGCTCCAAGGTCAACATGAGGAAGTCCGCCAAGCCTGCACCCACCTCCAGCAGCCCATGGTACGGCCCTGACCGCGTCCTGTACTTGGGCCCACTCTCCGGCGAGCCCCCTAGCTACCTGACGGGTGAGTTCCCCGGTGACTACGGGTGGGACACTGCCGGGCTCTCTGCTGACCCAGAGACCTTCGCCAAGAACCGTGAGCTCGAAGTCATCCACTGCAGGTGGGCCATGCTTGGAGCCCTCGGCTGCGTCTTCCCCGAGCTCCTGTCCCGCAACGGAGTCAAATTCGGCGAGGCCGTGTGGTTCAAGGCCGGGGCCCAGATCTTCAGCGAGGGTGGGCTTGACTACTTGGGCAACCCAAGCTTGATCCACGCACAGAGCATCTTGGCCATCTGGGCCACCCAGGTCATCTTGATGGGCGCCGTCGAGGGTTACAGAATTGCCGGTGGGCCACTCGGTGAGGTCACTGACCCAATCTACCCAGGTGGCAGCTTCGACCCATTGGGCTTGGCTGACGACCCAGAGGCCTTCGCTGAGCTCAAGGTGAAGGAGATCAAGAACGGCAGATTGGCTATGTTCTCCATGTTCGGATTCTTCGTTCAGGCCATTGTCACCGGAAAGGGACCATTGGAGAACTTGGCCGACCACCTTGCCGACCCCGTCAACAACAACGCCTGGGCCTATGCCACCAACTTCGTCCCCGGAAAGTGAGAAAAAAAAAATAGCAGAGATAATATTGTGATGGTTTCTTCCTGTTTAATTTGAGAGGTGTGTGTGTTTGATGTAAATTGGTAGTGCACAAAATGTGGCATCATGTAATATTACTGCAGCTGAGTGGATTATCATTATTCTTTTCAATCCATGAACTTAACTTGTGTTCATTTACCATTTCTCTGTTCTCATAGTTTGGTAAATTTCCTTAGTTTAACATTTCCATTTGAGGCCATAATAGAAATGGGTGATTGGCATATGCGCCAAAAGAAAAAAGAAAAACCAAAGAAAAGTTATTGGCATCCCTCGGAGAGCACACATAAAAACCACTTGCAATTCTACACCAATTGTATTTTGCCTATCCGGAATGTAGCATTTTAGTGTGGAAGGAATGAACAAACTAATGCCCGAAGTAATGGTAAGTAATTTATAGACAGACTACTAATGTTGGATTAGAAATTTCGTAGAGTACTAAATAATAATTTTTTATTTAATATGATCCTAATGCTTAACTAAAAAAATTAACTAAATGCTTTAAATTAATATTAGTACTTCTACCAAAAAAAAATAGTATTAGCACTCTTCAGTGCTTTCTGAAAAACTAATATATTTGTATGAGAAATTATTTCATTTTTTTTAATTTGTTAGGAGAGACAGTTAAATGGTAGATCTGATGGACTAAGTTTTTTGTTGAAAGCAAAGTCCTTCATGTTTAAATAATTTTTTAGTGAAAGCAAAAAACATTTTATTTTGAAGGCGTATAAATTCCACAAGTGTGGATCAACCTCTATTTTTTAAAAAATAAAAACAGTATATAAAAATAATAAAAAGCTTTTCTCTCTCGCCCAAACAACCGCAGTTCATCTGCGAAACCGCTTGAGGCTGCCGCTCGGGATCTACCCGGCGGCAAGCCTTATATGCTTTTTTTTCTTCCTTTTCTTATATCCTATAATAAAGTGGTAGATCTTTGTTGTTTTTTAAGCAACCTATTTCTGTTTCAGTACAGTTTTTCTGGAATGCTCCTCGTGATAAATCATAGACGCTACAATAATTTTTATTATCACGTCGGTGTCGAAGATCTCCTCTCTCTATTGCAGGATCTGCAGTTATTTCCCTCTCTGGTGAGAAGTAGTTTAAGGCTTATTATGTTTCAATATGCCCCTATTCTTTTGGATTTGTTTTCTTTTAATACTGGTACAAGTCTTTGTTTTAATCCTCATGTTGAAGGATTTCTATATTCTTTTTTGTAATAATTTTGAAGCTTTTATACTTGACTATAATAGTCTTGGAACTTTTACACTTGACTAGTGTCAAATTTTATTGTATCTCTATGTACTATTTCTAGGTTTAATGGAACGGGTCGACTTTTATAAAAAAAAAAAAAAAGTAAAGGTGTGCATATCCTTTGCTTAGGGGTTCAATACATTTTACCCCCCTGATCTTTTGGTCAAACTTAAATGACCCCCTGAAGAAAAAAAACCGGAATTTTACCCCCTGAACTTTGATATGGTCGGGTTAAGCACCTATGGTTGGACCGATTCCGACTCCGTTAACAGAGATAACGGAGCTTGCGGATTTTGGACACGTGGATTGTTCAGAACCGTTGATTTGTTTCCTATTTCTTTCTTCTCTTTTTTTCTTTTTCTTCTTCACTTGAATTTTCTTTTTTCCTCCTTCTCTTTTTTTCTTCTTCTTTTTTCTTTTTCTCTTTTCTGCCTCTCCATCCGACCTTCATTTTTTTTTCTTTTTCTTATTTTCTTTCTTCTTCTTTTTTTATCTTTTTCTTCATCTTCTTTTTTCTTCCTTCTTCTTCCTCTTTTCATTCCTCCTCCTCTTGGCCGCCCATACCTCCATCCACCGACACTCCATCGCCTCTCCCTCCTTCCCTCACTGTCTCCCTTCCGGTCCCCTTCTTCCTCCCCCACCTCCTCCCTCTCCCCTTTCCTCACTGCATCTGCCGCACCCAAAACCCCTTCCGGCCAAGTTAGGTTTTGATTTTGGTTTTTCATTTTTAGATTTTGGATTTGTTTTTTGGGTTTGGAATTGGATTTTGGGTTTGGATTTTGCTGGTGGTTGCAATTGTAGGGGAGGAGGAGGAGGAAAAGGAGGAGGACAAGGAGTGAGGAGCTTGGGGTGATTGTGGTTATGGTGATGGTGGTGGCGATGGTGGTGGTTATTGTCTAGTCT
Organism: Turnera subulata; assembly: GCA_028386065.3. Lineage (NCBI taxonomy): Eukaryota > Viridiplantae > Streptophyta > Magnoliopsida > Malpighiales > Passifloraceae > Turnera > Turnera subulata. The sequence continues at coordinate 198,921 of JAKUCV010006612.1, read as the reverse complement.
TTCATCCAGAATTTGGTAGCATCTATCTATTGTGTTTGCTTACTTCTATAGAGATTGATCATTTACGGTGACATTTGCTATGAATTAGTGAGGCTACAGAGATGTTTCAAGGAGAGAGGGGAGATAGAAGCAGCTGCGATGCTTGGGGTGGCGGAGGTGGGTGGCGGCGATGGTGGAGTTGTTGTGATATATGTTAATTTGCAGGAAGAAGAAGGAAGAAAAAAAGCAAAGATGAATTTTTTTGGATACTACATCGCTCCCAAAATTCTTTTCTTATGTTTGTTTTCTTTTTTTCCTGTTATATAAATATTTTTTTTCCAAAAAAATACCATTACCATTAATGGAACGCCTGGAACCCTTATTTTATTTTTTATCTAATAAATAATTTTTTTACTTGGAAAAAATAAAATAACAAAAACAGACGAAAAGAGGACAATAAAATGATAACCATCACATGGCCAAGTTCTTTTTTCTTTTATGCCATATTTTTTTTCTATTTTTCTTAAAAAATGAAAAAAAATCCTTCACCTTTACTTTTTTCCTTTCTTCTTCTTACCATAAATTAACAAATACCACAAGCACCAGACCATCCCCATCATAATTTATAATTATGATTGGATATTGAGTAGAAACTTTTTTTGCCTTTTTTGAAAAAAAAAAAAAATTTGTTGAGTAGAATTTTTTACCTCTTTTTGTAAAAATAATTATTTTTTGTTGAGTAGGATTCTTTTTTGCCTTTTTTATGAAAAAAAAGTAATTTTTCCCTTTTTTGTAAATTTTTTTTGTTGAGTAGAATTCTTTTTGCTTTTTTTTGTAAAAAAATTATTTTTGTTAACAAGAATTCTTTCTAGCTTTTTTTTGGTAAAAAAAAAACAATTTTTGGTCAATAAGATTTTTTTGCCCTTTCTATTAAATAAATATTTTTTGTTGAATAGAACTCTTCTTAGCCTTTTTCAGTTATAAAAAAAATTGTGGGGTAGAATTTTTTTTTTTGTAAAAATATAATTTCTGTTGAGTAGAATTCTTTTTAGCCTTTTTTTTATTTTTTTAGTAGAATTATTTTTTACCTTTTTTGCAAAAAAATATTGATTGAGTGAATTCTTTTTAGCCTTTTTTGTTGGATAGAATTCTTTTTTACCTTTTATTGAAAGAAAAATAATTTTTCGTTGAATATAATATTTTTTACCTTTTTGTATAGAAAAAATAATTTTTGTTGAGTAGAATTCTTTTTAATTTTTTTTGTAGAAAAACAAAAATTTTGTTGAGCAAAATTCTTGTTTGTCTTTTTTGTAAAAAAAAAAATTTGCCATCACCATCAGATGGCTAGAATCTTGCCACATCTCACTGATCTATGTATTCTGTCAAAATCAATTAACGGAATTAAATCAACTAACGGAAATGAAGTTAATTGCAAAATATTAAAGTTCAGAGGGTAAAATTCCGGTTTATTTTTTTCAAGGGGTCATTTAAGTTTGACCAAAAGATCAGGAGGGTAAAATGTATTGAACCCCCTTTGCTTATATATCGGGTCTCTTTTGATTTTGTTATTTGGTTTGTGTCCTTTCCAGAGAGACAATCCAGAACAGAATTGCCCGCCACCTAAAATGCGACCCCCGTCTCTGCATTCCAATTTCTTCTCCTCTCTAAAGCAGGTGAAAATAACCTTAAAATCCTTAATATGCAAACAATTATTTTCTCTTCGTTTATCTCTCTCATGTTTTTCTTCATCATCTGCGCTTCAGGTGGAGAAAAGATTGAAGCTTGAAACCCCACCCCCACCACCACACCCACACCCACAACCACTTAATGTCTCTACACCAACGCCACCACCACCACCGCTATCGCCGCCGCAACTACAACCATCAATTCCGGAGACTAATCTTTCCTCAACAGAATCGCTAAGCACACCTTTACATCTCCACATAGACGAAGAACCCAACAACGGTAACACGTCCTCGACTCTTCAGGGGAGCAGTGAGGCTCCAATGGCATTCCTTTCATGTTCTCAAAGATCCTCGCGCACCCAACAAAACCCAGTTCTGAAACCCGACCAGTGTCAGCCAAAAGCAGTCCCTGAGCCCGAAAGTGACGAGCTTGATGACATTGAACGGTTGATGCAGCTCTTGGGTTTGGCAGATATCGGGAGAGGAAATGGGAAGGAAGGAGGAGAGAAAGAAAGGTTTCTTGGTGACGTCCCTGCCGGTGATGGAGAGTGCCGCTGCGGATGTGATGGTGGGTTTTATGAGAAGATTGTAGGGGTTAAGGGGCCTAAGTGCAAAAAAGAAGTGGAAAGGTTGGATGGGTGGATTAGGTGCTTCTTAGGGAATGGTAAGGAGGAGAAGAGGGAGCCTTTGAAGCTGGCTTTTTTGCTGTTGGGTAAAGCTGCTTATGAATCAGAGAGTGGTGGTGGTGGTTTTGGGGCCTTGGAGTTCCCTGCAACTATTCAAGAGTTTTTGAAGTTTGATCCACCGGGAGAGTATTGACAAAGCGAGCCATTGCTTATTACTTTCTTTCGTTATTGAATGTCTCATTTGTTGTTCAGTTTGCCTCTGTAGATTACTTGAAATTAGGAGAAAATAGGTGATATCTAATTGTTGTAGCAGACTTACAGGGATTGTTTATCGTCGGAAGTGATTAATGCTCTATTTTCGAGTATAGCCGTATTTTATAACTTTATTCGATATGTTATTTTTCTTAGTCGGATTTCAAACTTGGTTTACATGATCCAGTCTTCAGATACTTGATTACTGCAACTGATTGCCAACCTCGTTTTTCTCCTTGTAATACCTACTCTGTCAAATATTGCAGCTAGGAGCCTGTCTCAGGGATTCAAGCAGTGGTATTTTCACACTGCCCTCCTAAATGGCATCGTGAATGGAGATCTGTAAGTGATTGTCCAGAAACCAAATCGGTATTCTGACCATAAGATTCAAACTATTATTACATTTGGTGTTCAATAATCCATCTTCTAGGAGTTACATTGGCCGATCTTCTGCTGCTGGAATTGGCCCCGAAAAAGAACACTTGTAAAGAACAAGATGTATTAGCCGGGAGCAAAGTCCTAGCTGAGGTGGAATGTGCCCAGTGACTGAGTTCAAGGTTAAATCAAGAACCTGGAGGGCCGAAAGTTTACCAAGAGAAGGAGATATCTCGCCTTTGAGCTGCATCTCGACCTATGTGATTGAGATGACCTGGTTGGAAGAAGGGTCAAATGCAACACCAGACCAGTTGCAGTGGTGGCTTGCCCTGTCCAGTTTGCCACTGCTCCTAATGGTTCATCCGTGATCGCATTCTTGAAGGCTTTCAAGGCTCAATTTCAACTTCCAAGCCAGGTTCTGCGATTCTGTGCAGAGAACAGGATTCAGAGCAGAACCTAGCATGATCATGCATAAAATGAGCGGTTCTGATCCCATTGCTTTGGAAAGTTGGGATATCTAAAGTTGCAGTTTCTCGGGCACGAAATGCTGCAGTAAAATGAAGCTCTTATATCCAAGAGAAACGTCAACCAATGGGTGAAACCCACAAACCTTCACCAGTTAAACTTGTCCAGGTATCTAAGGTGTCAGCAAGTCAAACTAACATCTACACATGAATCAGGGAAGTGACAATTCCATTCTTTGATCTCAACCCAGCTATGAGCCGTGATTTCTTAACCATGGCTGAAGAGGATACTTCCTACAGAGGCTGAAGTGGATACTTCCTAGTGAAGTGGTGACAGGCTAAATTCTATATGTTAGAGTACCCCCACACCGCGTCACCATGCCATTTGAACCTAAGTTCCCCTGGAAGTAAATAACTTTCGATGCGGTTTTGAGTTCACATTGCTTCAGGAATGCTTAACCTTACGCCCCTTGTTTTTAACAGCGAGTAAGTAGCCTTACAATTAGTGCTTGATTGACTTCTTAAATGCCTAGTAGCTTTGATTAGACAAGATACGATCAAGGTTTCAAAGTTGCTTTTTCGAATACGTGTGAATTATATCAACGGGTCAATGATATGATACATAATGGCACTGTAATATGTTGTGGAGTTTTGAGTTCTTATTGTACTAGGAATGCTTTAAACTGATCTTTCCTTTTGGACAACGAATAACTGACGTTGCCCTTGGTGCATGGTGCTTGAGCCTTGACTGACTTCTAAATTATTTAGTAGCTCCGATTATAGTGGATATGATTAAGGTTTTGAATACATGTGGTGAGGTGGATCATGTCAACGGGTCAATGATATATGATGATATTTTGTGCACTGCGAAATATTAAAGGCAAAAGGAAAAAAAAAATTGGTTGACTTTTGAGCTGCAAAATATACTACTAATGAAATTACATTCCAAAGTAAATTTTCAAAAGCTACTGGATGAAATGGCTTTGCATATTCTTGGTCATCAAGTTTTACTCCTGACTGTAATTTCTATGAAATATCGCTGTCAGGAACCTGTGATGGGGGTTCAAGGCTTGGTGTATTTCATAGTGCCGATCCTAAATGGCATAGTAAACAGGAAACTGGAAAATCGAAGTCATTGCCAAGAAAAATTACTAGTTTCCTGATGATGACAAAATTCAAACTACAGTTACAAGTACTGATATTCAATTAAACAACTTCATGGAGTTATGCTGGCCGCACCGTAATTGCAACTATCTTTCCCTCTGCCTAGAGTTCGATTTTGTGTTACACTGATGATATGGACCATTGTGAATTTCATCTCTAGCTCCTCAGCTTTTGAAGAGAAGACAAAACCTCATTCATGTCAGGACGATCCTCAGGGTTCGGTGCGGTGCAGGCCAAGGCTAGTTTCAAGAGGTCTTCTAGTGTTTTTTCCTCTTTGGAGATTACGGGGTCCAAGATTTGAAGGAGTCCGTTGATGCCACCAGCAAGAGCTTTCTCCACCAGTTGTGGCAGACTGATTGGCAATCCATTTTCATCTACAAGTCCCGTTGGCCTTCTTTTTGTCAGCAGCTCCATCACCACAATTCCAAAGCTGAAGACGTCCACTTTAGTAGTGACCCTCCTCATGTATGCAAACTCTGCCAAAATGAAAATGAGAACCGAGGCTTTAGCTAGCGTTGTGATGTGTTTATTACTTCATCACAAACGATTGAAAGTATAATCGCTGGACGGTTTGTATAAACAATGAGGCAGTATTGTAAGGTTTATTAGAAAGAAAATGGATGTATGGTTTTGCTCAAGGAAAGTGTGAATTCATTCATGGTAGTGAGAATGATTGTTGCAATCTTTTCAGGAAAAGATGCTGATGGGTTCTACAAAAGGAATGAAACGTTACCTGGTGCTAAATAGCCAATGGTGCCTTCAAATGCAGACGATGAGGAATGACTACTTCCATCTTCGAGGTGAACACCCAGTATTCGAGCTGTTCCAAAGTCACTGACATGGGCCACCCAATCACCATCCAGCAGAATATTGGAGGGCTTCAAGTCACAATGAACAATGGGAAAGTCATAACCAGAATGTAAGTAATCCAAAGCGCTAGCGACTGATATACAAACGTTGATCCTCCCTGCTATAGTCCATCTTGACGCATCAATATGAGAGCCATGTATGATGCCATCCAAGCTCCCATTCTGCATGTATTCCAGGACTAAGGCCTTTAGTTTAGAGCTTTCCCAGGCATATCCAATTATCTTTGTCAGATTCCTATGCCTTAGCCGACTTAAGGTTTTGACTTCTCTGTAAAAGCATTTATCAGATTCTGTGGAGAACTGCAGCAAGTTCAGTACTTTTACTGCTACGACCCGTCCTTCTTCGAGTTCACCCTTGTACACAGTGCTCAAACTGCTGGCGCCAATAATGTTGTCTTCGCTGAAGAAAAAGGTAGCACTTTCTATTTCCTTCTGATCAAACCTTCTGAGTTCCAGTGCTGAAGTAAATTCAGGTCCTTTAATTTCGCTTTCAATTCTCTCTACTTTGTTCCTTTTCCTGCGGTGTAGCAGTGTTGTAATTAGGACCACCAGAATTAGAATTGCAGACGCAGCCCCAAGTGCCGCAAGAATCCACACTGTCTTCTTGGATAAGGTATGTGAACTCTTCTCACTGCACAACCTTGGAGTTTTATTTCCACAGAGAGCAGGATTTCCTTCCAAACTAGATGAATTTATGCTTTTGAATAAACCACCTTCAGGAACATGACCTTCCAGTTGATTGAAAGACAGGTTAAGATATTTCAAGGAGGAAAGATTGGCGAAGCCCTCTGGAATTGGTCCCTTAAGCTGATTCTGAGAAAGGTCAAGGGTTGTCAGATGCTCCAATTCTCCCAATCTTTCAGGAATTTGCCCATCTAGATCATTCCTTGAAAGGTTCAAGCTAGTAAGCATTGCCCTCTGACTAAATGCTTCGGCTGGAATCGGACCTGAGAGTTTATTACCCGACAGATCAAGGGAGAACAAATTTCTGCATCCTTTAAGTGTTTTAGGAATGGTCCCTGAAAGATTGTTGTTTGAAAGATCAATTGCCTGGACCCCTTCCATTGTTCCCAGCTCCATTGGAATGCTTCCCTCCAGAAAATTGTTTGAGAAATTGAGAAATACCTGAATTGTATTCATATTTGCCAAAACAGACCCAGGAATTGACCCAGTCAAATGGTTATGAGAGAGATCCAAAGATGTCAGTCGTGTAAGACGTCCCATACTTGTTGGAATGGAGCCATTGAACAAGTTGTTGTTGAGGCCCAAATATGAAAGCATTTCAAGTTTTGAAACAGCAGCAGAAATCGGACCTGTAAGCCTGTTGAGCTCCAATCTCAGAAATGTTAGACGTTTCAGTCCATAGATACTCTCAGGTACAGCCCCTTCTAGATCATTTTTGTGCAGAGCAAGTCCTTGGAGTTGAGAAAGTTTGGATAACTCTGGTGGGATGAGACCTGAAAATCTATTTCCATGGAGATATAAAGTGATCAGTTGACTCAAATTCCCAATCTCTTTTGGGATTGACCCTTCAAATGAATTGAAGCCAGCCTTTAATGTCTGCAAGTTATACAGTCTCCCAATGCCTGGTTTTATTATTCCACTGAAATTGTTCTCCGACAAACTCAAGAGTTGGAGATTGGAACAATTATAAAGGTCATCTGGTATTTCACCTGAGAGATTATTTTGCCCCAGAGATAGCCTTGTCAGGTTTTGTAGCTGTCCCAAACCCTTTGGGAGTTTCCCTGTTAATCTGTTCATAGCTAAATCTATGCCGAGAAGTTGAGTGCAATTGGCGAGACTCTCAGGTATGGATCCCTGAAGTTGATTTAAGGGTAGGGAAAGGTTTTTCAGATTAGAGAGCAGTCCAATATTTTTGGGAATCTCTCCCGTGAGAAAATTGGTGCCCATGGACAAGTATGTTAAATTTGGGAGGTTTGATATGGATGTTGGAATCTCCCCAGTAAACCTGTTTGATTGTAGGGTCAATACCATCAATGATCGTAATGATCCTATCTCAGGAGGTATAGTTCCAGTCAAGTGATTGTCTGATAGTCCTAAATGGGTCAACGATTTCAAGTTGAACAAAGTAGGTGGGATTGTGGAATTTAGCATATTTTTATACACTCGCAATGTCTTTAAATTTGTCAAGTTTCCAATCGCAGGAGGAATAGCTCCTGTGAACAGATTGCCGTATAGTTCAAGCTGTACAAGCTTCACACAGCGACCTAGTCCAGGAGGGATTTGCCCAACAAGGGAGTTCTGAAACAAGAGAAGGTATTCTAAGTTTGATAGTTTCCCTATTTCTCCAGGTATTACTCCTGACAGTTGGTTTTGACTCAAATCTAAAACTTGCAAGGCTTGCAGCCTTCCAATTGAATCAGGTATTGAGCCAACCAAGTTATTCCCATAGGCTATAAAAAGCTGGAGGTTGACTAAGTACCCAATGTCTTTTGGTATTATGCCAGTCAGATTGTTAAAGTTGAGACCAAACTGTTGCAAGGAGGTGCAGTTAAAAATGCTAGTAGGTATGCTTCCATTCAAGAAATTCTGACCAAAATCAACCAACTGCAACTTACTAAGGCTTCCTAATTCTGCAGGAATTGGACCAGAGATAGCATTTTGATAAAGAACAAGTTGAGCTAACTGGGAGCAAAGACCTAGCTCAGGTGGAATGTGGCCAGTGAACGAGTTTAAGGTTAAATCAAGAACCTGGAGGGCTGAAAGGTTTCCAAGAGAAGGTGATATCTGGCCTTTGAGCTGCATCTCGACCAATGTAATTGAGATGACACGGTTGGAAGAAGGATCACATGCAACACCAGACCAGTTGCAGTGGTGGCTTGCCTCTGTCCAGTTTGCCAGTGCTCCTAATGGGTCATCGGTGATGGCATTCTTAAATGCCTTCAAAGCTTCAATTTCATCTTCCAAGCCTGGTTCTGCACACAGAACAGCACCCAGAATAGAACCTAGCATGATTATGCATAAGCTGAACGATTTAGACACCATTGCTTTAGAACTGCTCTGGATGTCAAAAGAGGTTGGTGTTTCTTGAGGAAGTCCAGTTGCATTTAAGGTTGTTCTTATATTATATGCAAAAAGGGTGGGAACCCATACCATCAGTGTACCCCACATATCTAAATCACTTGAAACCAAGTACGCCCTAATCCATGCGTCAGAATGTCAAATTATTATCAAAGAATGAAAGAAACTTCATTCATTGGTTGATGCTTTGAACCTTAAACTCGAACCAAAAACTTTGACTTCCCGCACATGGACAAAACCCCTGAATAGACCACTGCCTAGTTTAGTAGTGACAAAATGCTAAAGTCTACGGTGCCAAAGAATAACCATAGTAGTACTACTTCATACCATGTCACCAAGTAAAAACTCCTATGCAAACAACATTTGCCAAAAGTATAATAACATCCAATATTAGACCCTCTCTCTTTTTTTTGGGTGTAATAAATGTTAAAAAGATTTTTGCGTTCACACTAGGGATACTACCTTTTTTGATAATACGTACTATGGTTACTTAACCTTGCAAATGGTATCATTAGTGCTTGATCAATTTTCCAAAGGCCGACTTGCTAGTGTAGGGTTTCAGTTGATTACAAAAGATACGATTGGAGATTTGAAGTGCATGTGAACTATCTCAACGAGTCAATGATATATCATATATTTTGAACAAGTTGCAAGGAAAGGGCCAAGAAAGGATTGGTTGGGTTTTGTGTTTGTTTATTGCTTCGGCTTCAAATTGGCAAGACAATGGGTTGGTGAGAGGAGATAAACCAGAGGGACTTTGAGATTCTGGCAACGCGTTTTGAGGGTCCATCTTCTAGTCTTCCATTATTTATGGTTTCCTACTGGAAAAGGATGAACATAAAACGTAATTTAGACGTACAAATGGGCATCAATTAGCTCTAATTCTTACGAACGTGTAGCATTATGCAACGTTAATAAAGCTTATGTGGAATAATCAGTTGATTTGGAAGTAGGGTTTGACTTTCAGGCTTCAGCTGGAAGTAGAACATAGGAATACTATTAACTTGTTGATTCACAAGAAACTTACTAGAAATCTGTAAGACTAGTAGTATCAAGCTTCCTAGAAAACTTACTAGAAGACTGACTTTCAGGTGGAATATTATTAAACTTAGTATAGCAGGAATATTATTAAAATTATTAGAAGAAAATAATTTAGTTAAGTGGTATAAAAATAAACTTACTTGGAATATTATTAATTTAAACTTACCATAAAGCTTAATTTTTTTAAAAAACATAATTTTAAAAAATTGAAATATGTTACTTTTTTAATGAGAAATATGTTATATGTTGCGCTTACCAGAACAGTTATTATTTTCAGAAATTGACAGGTGGAATATTATTAAAACTTGGGGAAAAGTATGTTTTAAAAATTTGACAGCTGTGGGATTTGAACCCACGCCCTTTCGGACCAGAGCCTAAATCTGGCGCCTTAGACCACTCGGCCAAACTGTCCTAGATGTTCTAATGATCCTTCTGTTAGTAATTATATATAAATAAAGTTATTATATCTTGTTTCGGCAAATTTGACTTTGCTGCGACTGATTCCTATCCATAACATATGAGGATCTGATAAGGTATTTATCAGTTCTGATTGCCGTGTTGCTTCCCCTGGTCAACGAGACTTCTGCCTATTAACACAACCAGGTGGTCCTGATTTCAGGATTCTTGTGACCAATACAATGACATAAGCAAGTTAGCAACTGCATACGTTGCTACGCAGGAATTTCCTCGACTTTTAAGTTATGAGGACTCCAAGGGAGAAACATCAACTATACATTATAGTCAATAAACCTAGCAGCAGTTCGGTCCACCTCTAAAATATGCTTTTCCAACTCACTTCTAGTGCATTTGCTCAATTATTGTTTCGAGGCTGCCACAATGGTGTGTATATACTTGGTGGAGTCAATGCATGCAAGCTGCAAACAATTTCTGGACTCTACGTACTCCTATAAAGTTCTTTTTGTCTATGAAAAAAATTTCAACTGGACCTCAATAATTTAAATTCAACAACCTAAGAATTGCTCCCATGTTTCCTGTAAATACAGAGAGAATTTTCCACATCCTTCCTGCTTCACAAGTTGGGCAACATAGGCAAGATTGTGATGCCTGGAGGGCTTAGAAAAGTACTTTTAATTAGTTGAGACTTCACATAGTCAAGGTTGGTTTACATTCTAGCACTAACATAAAAAAGAGTGTTGTATGATGCGATTCTTCCAGATTTCAAGCAGCATAACAGTATAGTGTGGCACACTAGACTAATCATTGATGGCCGGTCTTATGCCCCATAGCCTGCAGTTGCTGTATTAATTTGACAAAACAATCTCAACTTATATACAAGAATTCTTATCTTGTGCAATTGAACTGTTCATCATGAATTTCAACTGTTTTCCAATGTAGAATTCCCCTGTCTGAATAATTTGGAAGACGGTTCAACAAGTAATTCATGTGCTATAACTTGTAGTAATTGTTTAGCTTTGCACCGCTGGTTATATATTTTCCATGAATATTACGTAAACAAATTGTACATGTACCAAGATCAAGCAGCTGCCTTTTTCATTGCCTTTGATTACTTCTATGTTGTTCCTTTACATTGTTTCATAGTCTGCGGCTGAAGCGATATGTCAACTCACTCGTAGTCCACAAAGTAGTCAGCTCCGTTTCTTATGTAATTTAAATAGAAATGTCCTGATTTCAAAACTGATTCTGTCATTTTTTGTATAGCAGCAACTTGGCAGCTGGTAGTAGCACATAGAAAACAACTTAAATATCTGTCTACACTGAATACAAAACCACCCATCAACAAAAACTAGGTTCTTTTCTTTTCGCTGGGGAAAAAATGGAAAGAAACATCACATCATCGCTCAACTGACATGCATTATGCAACTAATCTTTAGTTGCTAAGCGGAAACTTCAATTACTAATGGCCTGCTTAATGGCATCTGGCATAAATGCGGCTGTTCTGTTGTTAACTTTACAGCAGAAAGTAGATAATGATGGATAACGATTAAGAATAATTTGAAACCAATTTGTTTCCAACTTTTATAATTAGAGTACACAAATGGTGACATACATGCATGCTTGAACATGCAAACACAACTCTACAATGTACTATTTCCGACAAAAGCATGGGAGATTATTTTCTTTCCCATCCTAAATAGAAAATGATCTTATTAAGTGGTGAGAATTCCGTGCCAACTTCAATTTCTACTATTTCTGTAACATCATATTCTTGCTCGGTTGCTCTACCAAATATTTGAGACTCTGAGTTCTTGTTAGCGGTAATTATCTCTTTATCACCTAGATAAATTAGCTAGCATTTCTATTGACATTGGTTCTTGTGGGAATAAAAAAGACCATAAAAAAACAACCCTATGGTCTTTTTCTTTTCTGATTTTAGGATCAGTAATTCCCCAAAATTCTTATCTTCTCTCTGCTTTTGTTCTAAGCGCTTGGTATGCAAGAGCCTGGCCTCATCGCTACCTGGAAGGGAAAGGAGCCCTTTTGATTGAAGGCAAAATCTTTATTGATGAATGCCTCTTCAGAATATGAACAGAGTTATAGGATCTGCTATCTTTGCCTAAATTCCAAAGGGATATCCATTTCTGAAGAAACTGCACCACCAACTACATCAAAAAGATGACCTTGCGGGTGGTATTGGCCACATTGATGTGAGCTATAGCTTGCTTAAATTAGTAAAAATTCCAAAACTCAGAAAAACTATCTTATTACTGTCACCGAAAGTGCCAAGAATTAGCTTCAATTCTGTTACTTTTTCCAAATCAGGGAACGGCATAATTGAATAATTTTCTGAACGTGATTTAAAAAGGAAATTCAAACCCTTGTTTGTGACACTTTAAGTTGTCCTGGAAACAATTTGATAAGACAAATTACTTGGCCACGAAGTTAAATCTCTATATTTATATCTGAACCCTCTGCTTTGTTTGTTCATCCACAGAAGCTTATTTCTTGCAATCTCTTCAATCAGTCCCCTGCGCAGCAAAAAAGCTATGAGTACTCATCAGACAGTCTATCTTCTGCTAGTCTTTGTTCTCTTCAATGCTGGTACGTTTTCTCTCATATTAACCACTGAAATTTCTTGCATTTTCACGTTTTATCATCATCTTGTGTAGACTCGTTTCAATGGTATATGCAACTGTGTTTCCAATCTTTACCATGGACCATCCTTTATAGGCAAAAGATTAAGAATTTCATTGCAGTTGAACGTTTTATATGTTGAGATGCCGATTATTGTCTTTTTGTTAAACTGTTGCAGGAGGGATTGTCAAGCTGGCAAATGGACAGGTACCTAAAACACAGAATTCTTTCACCATCTAACATAAAAGACTACCTTGGATTGAAATTATATTAGGCAGTAAAATGTATCTATTTCTTATTCCTGCAGGGAAAGACCTGGTGTGTTGCAAAGCCATCATCAACTGAATCAGAACTGGAAGATAATACAAACTTTGTGTGCCAGTATCTTGACTGCAAGGACGTACAAAAGGGTGGAGCCTGCTACGAACCCGCTAGTTACATCAACCATGCATCAGTTGTTATGAACCTTTACTACCAGGCCAAAGGTAGATTCCCATGGACCTGTAGCTTCAGCAATTCTGGTCTCATCACCCAGACTGATCCAAGTAAGTACAATTTTTTTAACTCTTTCAAGATTCCCAAACCACAAATTTGCATTCAGATTTGTATGAAGAATCAAAATAATTTGTGAAGAGGGGATTTTATTAACAATGAACATGTCAAATATATTTTGCGGGTCTAAATTGATGTGTTCCTTTAAAATTTCAGGCTATGGAAGCTGTCTTTATCCTTTCCACGATTAGAGGGCCGGTTCTCAGTTGGACAGCAACTCAAAGGACTTCTGCATTTCTGTTATAGAATAAAGTGGCCGATCGAGGAGTCTCCATGTGCTCTTTCCATGAACAGAGTTTACACATTTGTAGTAAAAATATGTATGTAGGATTTTGAAATGAGTGCCTTTCAAGCTCTCTGGAATATCATCCCAAATTCCCAATAATTTCGAGTTAAATTCAAATCTTAAGTCATGTGGATGCTAAATTGATTCTGAACTGATTAGTATTCAGGTTTTAATTGATTGTCTATTTTCCTCATCTAACAATATTGACATGGAACTCGCAAACAATATACGATCCATGTACCAGCCAGTACCACCGTGGAATCAAAGAATTAGTACCAAACTCATTTAAAGGTCGCAGCCTTAGGAAATCTTCTAGCTTTTCTTTTTCCTGAAAATTCCTGTGCAGCAAAAGCGCTTTTCATTTTGATAAGAAATTAATAGTATGCCAGTAATTCTTAATTGGGTGTACTTAAATACGTTTCTTTGAATGACACTGGATATATGAATCTAATTTCTAACATAGATAACCAAAGGAAGCAATTAATATTTTCATTTGGTGCATCATGGTCTTGCTAATTCATCACCAAGTAGCCAGGGGAATGAGATGTTAATTTTCAGGAATTAAGGATCCTGAAATCTTCCTTCATTACAATCCGGGTAGGTGCTTTTTAGTCAATATGCATGAGAAAATTTTCACTTACCAATTAGACATTTTCTTAAGGTATTGAATACCCAATAAATTATGTGATCTTAAGCCTCAATAGGCCTTCCGCTGTAAAATAGTGGCAATCTTCCTTCATCCCTCAAAATATATCCCTGCTCAATCTACTTCATCCCTATTACGTGAGACTCCTGAATGAAAATCTCAAGTTTCTGCGTGTGAACTTTGGGGCCAGGCCATTATGGTGAGAATCACCTAACCCCTATTTCAGCAAATGATATCACCACTAAGCTTTGGTCACAGTTCTCAGTTTTTTACACTATATATTAAAGATCATTCTTGTTGCAATGTCCATGCAACCGAGATGCCTGATCTAACTACAACTCTCCCCATTCTCTCTTTTTTGCTTCTGATCTTTACTCACTTAGGTATGCCTTCTTTTTTTCATGAGTTTCTCATGGACATCTTTGCACATTTACCTCATCAAGTTCCGCTCCCTTTTTCCTTAGTGAGGACAGGTCTCTGTCCCATCCCATAGTATTATGGATAACTGAGATTTTCTGTGCCAAAAAAATTTGCAGGATACTCTCTGGAGGTGGACAGTGGATATGTAAGATCATTAACAAACCTGAACATTCCTTATCCTACTATACTTAATCTTGTCTAAACTTTCTTGTTTTCTTGATTCATGACTTATATTAAAGGAGTTGCGGGATACTTGGTGCATTGCGAATCCTTTAGCAAGCAATGCTTCGTTAAAAGCAAATCTCGACTATGTCTGCAGACAAGTGGATTGCTCACTTATAATAGTGAATGGTAGCTGCTTCTTCCCAGATACTTATATTCACCATGCCTCATTCGCCATGAATTTGTACTACCAGTTCATGGGCAGACATTTAGAGGATTGTGACTTTGGTAACTCCAGTCTAATTTCCTTGAGTGACCCAAGTAAGAGATTTCTATTTTTGTTAGGAAACAGTTGACAAAAGTTTGCTCTTTTAGCTGAATTATAAACCATTTTGCAGGCCTTGGCAGCTGCAACTATGAAAGTAGTAAGTGTTCGTAGTTTTTTTAATTTTTCATGAACGGCCTTATGCTTGTCAATTAAGGAGGCACCACTTAAGAATTTTGCATAATAAACGCGCATTCTCATAGTAGCTCGGGTGACCAAAATAATGAAACCATGGTTAAATAGTAAACAAAAACCTTATATAAAATGATTGGCCACTGTTGCAGGTGGTGCTCTAGAAGAAAAGGAAGCATTATCAGTAAGTTTAGAACCTCTTTTTTTACAACAGAACAGAGGTTGGAGTTCAAGGAAATGCTTCATTTATAGCTTTTGCAGGAAACCTGGTGTGTGGCAAAACCGACAACAACCGAGGAGACACTGCAGGAAAATTTAGACTTTGCTTGCAATCATGTAGACTGTGGCCCGATACAAGAGGGTGGAACATGTTTCAACCCAGCAAATCTTATTAATCATGCAGTATTTGCCATGAATCTTTACTATCAGAGAGCAGGCAGAAGGAGTTCAAGTTGTGACTTCAAGAACAGTGGGATCATAGTCAGCAAAAATCCAAGTAACATCTAGGCCTGGTTTTGTTAATGCATATCTTGGATAGTTGTTATTCGTCATGACTTCTTGATTATATTAATTAGTTGCTTATGATTTGCATCTTTTCTTGTTTTGCAGGTACAGGTTATAGCTCTTGCACTTTTGAGCATTTCTAGTTGTTAGACGCTGTAATGAATTGACTGTTGGTTTAGAATTAGATGTAATCCATCTATAGTGACAATAAATTGAAGGAGCCTCCTCCTGACCACATGAAATCTTGTCGAGGAGAGAGAAAACAAAAACTCCAAACTCTTCAATGCAACATCTTCTTCTTTTATGGTTAGAAAGAAACTTGATTCTCCAATGTAGAGCGACTGGGCCATATGCTTAAGGGCTTGAAGCTCATACAATGAAATGCAGGCGCATAACCAAACGAACACTCCGGGCCCATACAAAAACATGGCTGGAAGCATGGAACCCAGCTATATAGGATTTTTATTTATCAGACCAGTCATTTGGGCCGGTATAAAATGGTTACAACCTATGATCGATCACATTTCAGATTGTGAATCTCACACTCCAATCAATTTTAGACTTTTTTTTTTTTGAGAATGGAAGAGAGCTCTGCATTCATATACTGGTTGTTACATCGGTTTGAGCAAGCATTACAATGTGCTTTGGGAAACAATCAATAAAGGTCCTCTCAAAGAGACATGTTTTGGCAAGTTGAGCCACCTCATGGGCTACTTTATTACAACTGCGAGGGACATGCTTGAAAGAGACAGAAAACAGAGCATCAGCAGCTAATAGAACTTGTGACAGAATAAGTCCAGTATAGGAAGCCGATTTTTGAATTGAATGTAGCTCGTGAAAAAAGTTGTAAGCAGTCGGTTTCCACTTCAAGGTGCCAGAATCCCAGAGAAGCAGCTTGTTGTATTCCAAACAGCATGGTAGATGCTTCAACAACTTCAGGTTAGAGTTGTGTTTCTGTTCTGGTATGAGCTACCATCATGATATCTCCCTTTGAATCCCGTACAACCGCTCCGAGTCCGCAGCTAGTTTCTCCAAAGATTCCAGCGTCCACATTTAATTTCATCTTGTCTTGTGCAGGGGGTGTCCAACGCTTATATAGTACCGAGGGGTCAGTGCTAAGGGGGTTGACTGCGGCGGTTCTATTTGATTGAGTGTAGCTGCGGAGTGTGTTCATTGTCATGTCAATCACCTGCTGCCCCGGAATCTCCTTAGCCTCAAAAAGCAACACATTCCGAGCATACCATATTCCCCATAAGACCATGGCCCATTTCTGAAAATCCTCAACATCGCCCAAATGCCATACCTCTATAAACCAGCTGTGAAACGAATTAACATGAAGAGAATGACCATCACACCACCAAGGTGGTTTAAGAATCCTCCAAACATCTTGGGACCAGGGACATTCAAATAAGATATGTGGGAGTGTCTCCATAGGGTAGTTACAACGTGAGCATGAAGGTGGGATAGCCATACCTCGTCGGGTCAAGTTAGCTTTCGTTGCCAGGTTGTTGTGCAGGGCTCTCCATAGGAAGTGACGAACCTTTGGGGGAATTGCTAGGCCCCAAACTTGAGCCCACGAGACCTCAGATAAAGTGCCACTATGACTAGTTTCAGCAGGTTATTGGTTCAGCTTGGAGAAAATGGCATGATATGAACTACGGACCGTGAATACGCCTTTGTTGGTGTGCTTCCAAAAAAGAGAATCCGGCTGGATAGTTGGGACAAGAGGAAGTCTTTAGATTTGGTCAGCCTCAAAAGGTAGGAACACCTGTTTCACCAATTCGACATTCCAAGCTTGCTCTCCCTGATGCATCAGGTCGTTAACCATTGTAAGAGCAGCAAGTCCCAGATTGCGAGACCATAGCTTCCCACCATTTTGTTTCGGGAGCCATCTATCTTCCCATATTCTGATGTTATATCCGGAACCGACTCTCCACAGAGCTCCCTCCTCAACAAACTCCCTAGTTGCCAATAAACTCCTGAAAGTGAAACTCATGTTAGGATTTACCTTTAGCTCCTTGAGAGGCCGATTTTTGACCTACTTGTGGAAATACAACTGTCCTAATAGTGAGGACGAATCTTGCAGCAGCCGCCAGAGTTGCTTAGAAAGCATAGCAAGATTAAAAGAGTACAAGTCCCGGAATCCTATCCCTCCCAGGCTCCCACTTTCTTCGGTTGGCACATGCGTCCCCAACGAGCCCAGTGTATTCTCCACTCTTCTTGCTTCTGACCTCACCAGAATTTGCTGATAATGGACTCAATGTCATGACATACTTCTTTCGGGAGTAAAAAGCAACTCATGACATACGTTGGTATTGATTGAATCAATTTTAGACTTTTAATAACGAAATGTTGTAGCCATTAAATTCAAAATTACGCCACTAAAACTATGCTAGTGGTTGGATCCGTAAATTTAGGGTGTAAAGTGCTAATTGGGATTTGTTGGAACAATCATCCAAGGAATTTTATGGTGCTCACGCTCTATCAAGCGACATATTTATTTAGTACAACATAACCAATATGAATCATTTAAAATGAGAAAAAGTAAGAAATTTATTCTCCTAATAAGGGAAAGGAAAACTCTTGATTGATTATGTTGTACTAAATAGGTATACCACTTGGTACAGTTTGACTTATATAAAATTTTCCCATCCATCCATTACCCTATCTTTAACGTACCAAGTGCCATGAATTTTCTGGGATCAAAAAAAAAAAAAAAGTGCCATGAATTTTTATTTTACAGTCCCCTAAGAAATTGTCATTCTGTAGCGAGTGCTTTTTCTAAACTCCAATAAAGGCCCGCCGTTTGACAATATTGGTAAGTCGATATACCCACTGATCCACTACTAAGAAAACCACATCACATATATATATATATATATATATATATATATATATATATATATATATATATATATATATATATATATATATATATATATATATATATATATATATATATGATCGATCCATTAAATTCTTTGCTTCATTTTAACATCTTAAGAATGTTTTTGATAAGTGGTCGATTGGTGGAGTTTCTCTGGTCGTCCTAAATGGATAATAAAGGCAATTGAAATAAGTCAACGCAAGTTTTCATTAGTGCTGGTACTCAACAAGTCAATGTGGGTAACAATTTCTGCCATTCGCGCAATGCAGTCTAGTGGTGGTTGGCAATTTTCCCAACAAACCTGCTTTTGGCATGCGCATCATCAGTGGATATATATATATCTCAAAAAAATTTCAAACTCTTTGAACATGAAGAGAAGGACTGAAAGAGTAACATGAACATCGTATATCCATATACTCACATCCCAAGTTAGGTTTAGTGGCGGCAATAATACTATTTGTAACTTAATTATCTTATTTGACGTGATTGATCAATCGATTAATTAGAAGCGTAGACTTGTTGCTCGCTTAATTATTATGATTTTGATGCGAATGTCATTGGTGGTCCCCCACCCTTTTAAATTTGGATGGTGTTTGCCAAATTCTTATAAAGATGACAATGACGCCATGGTGGGCATGCACTCGTTAGTTGAAATTATTTGAATGTGGAAGAAAATAGTTAGCTTAAAAGAAAAAAAATATATAGAGGGCCATATGGGAGTCATTCGAATAACCAAACTATGCTTGTCTCTCTGTTTACTGTAAGATAGCATACCTTCCTGGTTCAGATTTGCTAGCATTATTTACTCAAGGAGGGGGTGCCTGTAGTGGAAGACCAGAGGCAGTAAAACGGCGGTAGGTGAAGAAGCGTCAAGTTCAAAAGAGGGAGGGACATGAATTGCTGACACGCCATTGACATGACAAGTGAAAAGTATTATCATAGTTTGTTTTTCTAATAATTGAAGCGAAATTTAAAATCTTTTTCTAAAGAAATATTTTCTTCGAATTTTGACAGAACTCTTGCCATTAATATGGAATATTCCGTAAATCAAATTTCAATTTTCCGTGAAAATTGAAATTCACAAATATATAAAATATTGGACCCGATTGATTATTCTAGGACGTATATAGGACTTGTTGACAAAATAAGAAGTTAAACAATATAAAATGTCAAAGCTAGAAAAATAAAAGAAAAATAAGAATATAACCTCTACGAACAACACGCGCGCGATTAAAAAAAAATGACTGCCAGTTCAAAAGGAAATAAAATAAATACTGAACCCTGTACGTGTAAGAGAGCATCATCGAAGTTTTTGTACTTTTATTGTCTGTCTAGTCTCCACTGGCGCTGTTACAGCCACGCGAACTTTTATCGTTAAAAAAAAAAAAAACTTGACTGCTGTTGATGCCAAACAATTACGGAATTTTTGTTAACGGCGAAGAATCGAATCCACGCCACCATTACACAGATAAAATCGTCAAACAAACGTCGGGGGGGGGATGGGGGACCCCACCACTGTTCTCCTTTCACGCGTGCTCCTTCATCGAACGGCCCCCGTCACATCCGCATTAAGCGGGATGGGTCTCCAATACCCACAAGAATCCAACGGCTTAGATTCCCCGCATTCCACTCTCCCTTGTCCGAAAATTGAACCGTATCCCAATAAACTAAGCTCCCTCTCCCTCTCTCAGGAGGAGTGGAGAAAGTTAAGAAAAAAAGAAAGAAATATAAGAAATCACAAAAAAGAAGTCAATATAAACACATTTTTTGGACATTAAAAATCCCACCCACAAAGTCACACACACAAAGTACACTACACTCAGAAAAGCAAAGCACCACTGCAAATTGACTCTCTCTCTTCCTCTCTCTCTTTCTCCCTACACAGCATTCTCTTCTAGATCTTCAGCGAAAATCTAGGAAATTTTTAAGTCAGATCTTTGATTCCGAGCTTGTGATCTTGTTCTCTTGGAACTCTGTACAAGGTTTGTTTGTTTTCGTAGCTGGCTGGTGTGTCTATATGGTTTTGGTTTCTCTGAGGATTCAATATAACTTTTGAGGCTTTGTTGCTTGTTGGAAAAAAGATAAAACTTTTGTGGTGGGTTTGTATTGCTGGGTGCAAAAAAGATATTCTTTTCGTTGTTGATTAGTCATTTTGAATCAGTAAGTTGAAATTTTTTTCGCTTTTATGTTTGATGTACTCTCTTTTTAGCATTTCGTTCCAATTTTTTGATCTGCCATTTTGGTTTCTTATTGGATTTTGTTGAGAATGTTAGTTGTTGAACGGTTGTTTGACGAAGAGTTAAGTTCGTGGTTTGCTTGATCAATATACAAAAAGAATAGTTTCTGTTAGACTTTGCTTTTTTTTTTTTTTTTCTCAAGTATTTGAAACGAAGCTGACAACAGGGTTCTCTTTGTTTGTTCTTTGCTGTTCTTTTTCCTCTTGACGCCAGTTGTAACTTAAGTGACCAGAGTTTTTATGCTTGTATTCATTTGGGTATTTTCTCCTGTTTCTGCAGTCTAGAGAAATTTGTTCCCTTGTCATAGCCTGGGTATTGCTTTGGAAGAGAAGGTCAAAATGCCGTGGACATCTTCTTTTGTGAATTACAGTAGTACCTCTGTTCGTCTGGTGGTCTTTTTCCGTGTCATTCTGTAATTTGGCGGCTTGTTTCCGTGGTGAGATATTCTTTTATGTCTCCCTCTCTATTTTATGAATTGCATTTGCTATTTTGCATGCTTTGTGGGCAGGGAAAAAAAGAACCCACAGTAACGCATGTTAATGTACTCTTTTACTGTTAGGCAGCGGCTGCTGTTGAGGAGAAGAGTGAAACTTAGTACATGCTTCAATGTCTTTTTGGAAAAAAAAAAATAGTGCACTGATGTGTCAGCTTCACTTGGAAAGATCGGATGCTGATGTTTTTATTGCCTTAATTTAACCAAGTGTCATAAATTCTGTTGGCTTACCCTTTTAGTGTTTGATATAATTGTGAACGCTCTTGATTATTGTCGCAGGAAATTTTTGTTCTTATTGCCTTGGGATACTTTTGGTTAGTGTGGTTGCAAATCAAAACCTGGTTTGAGGAGTGAGAATGTACATTGCGACAACAATTAGGAGATATCGAGCGGTGAAGGAAGTAGCTAAAATTAAAATGTGCGTTGGGATTACGGCTTACTACCAAGTTATGCTAATTTGTCAGGTAAGAGTAATCTTAGTGTTTTCTTGAAATTTATGATGCAATTTTTTTCCATTCATTAGGGTTTGAAGTATTCTCACTCTTGACAAAATGCTCTTCAATATAATTGTACGACTCTTTTCTTTTGCTTTTTCCCTGGTATTTAGATGTACTCTCCAACTATTGTTTGTTCTAGGAAATCATGTTTGAACATTGTCTTAGTCTTTCCCAGTCGGATACTCTGATTTCTTGAACATAGTTGTGCTTATGTGGCATGATCTGACTTTTTCCTAGATGTGTAGCCAAGTATCAGTTGTAACATAATTAATGGCTTACCTTCTCCCCCTTTTGATTGCCTTTTTAGTTATGTAATTCATAGCTATGCATGCATATCCAGCCCATAATAATTTGTCTTACCTAAATTGTGCCTTACTTTTCACTGCGCTAAGGCGACTTTTTAATCCCACCCACTATAATGTGATTTTGAATTTGCTAGATCTTCTGTAGTTCTGTCCTAACGCATACGCTTGAGCTGATGAATCTAATTTCTTGAATGTTCCCGTTGACTAGATGGCTGCATTATGTATCTCCGTTGGAAACTTCTCTTCTAAAGTCTGCTCTTAGCCTTCTGCTTTGTGCCTGCAAGTAACCATTTTGGTAGTATCCATTGGAGTTGCTTAATGTATCCATTGATAATGCTAGTGCTTCTGTATTTGTTATTGCAGGCCGAATATTTCCGTCAGTTGCTTAAGCCTGTTACGTAGTCTAGTATTTCAAAGCTTTAGGGGTGATTGGGATTCTGGACGGGATAGCGTTGTGTTCGTATATAAATTGCAGCGACAGAATAGACCTTTCGATTCTGGTTTGTAGTTCATCCAAAATAGACAGCTGTTTATGCCAGTATGGCAGTAACTTGATTTTCTAGTCTTTTCATAAGTTTAGGGTTCTTCATTTACAATTTAAATCAATAATCACCCAATCCAAAAGCCAAAGATCCTGCATTTTCACAAAACTCTTTGGTCAAAGACAAGCTACTGATGCAGAGTGGCCGACAATTTCACTCCCAGGAGGCCCTGTCCCCTCATAAGAACCAAGCGGGCAATGGCTACATGCATATGCCAGTTCCACCTTCTTTTGCTTCTACCCTGCCTCCTGTTGCCAAGCACTTGGCTCCAGTGCATGGCATTGAATTCCAACCATCTGAGGTTTGCCCAAAGAATTTCATTATATTTGATCAGACTGATCAACGAAGCCAAATTATGTACCATCCTGCAATTGCTAACAAGTTCCATGGTACTGGCTTAAATTTCCATTCAACTTACATTCAAGAGAATGTTGAGAATGGATATGCCAATGCTGTTGAGAGAGAAACGTCATCTTCCCTGAAAGAGGATCCAGATGATATTGATGCATTGTTGAGCTCGGAAGAGGAGGAAGGAGACGAAGAGGACGAATACGATGAAGAAGAGGTCAGCACTGCAAGGACTTATGGGAATTATGGGAGCAACTCTCCTGACTCTTGTTCCAATTACCATTCAAAACCCAGGAAAAAGGGGTCTTCTTCTTCGTCTACCCAGAAATCCTCTGGCTGTGATAGCAACTGTAACAGTGAAAGGAAACGACTGAAGATGAAGAAAATGGTGAAGGCACTGAGAGGAATCGTCCCTGGTGGCGATGAAATGAATACTGTTACAGTCCTAGATGAAGCAGTACGATACCTCAAGTCTCTCAAAGTTGAAGTGCAGAAGCTTGGAGTCACGAATTTGAGGAGCTAAACTTGAAATTACCTTATGGTAACAACCATTGACCCCCTGTCTTCTAAGATGTAGGTACTCCTGTACCAATTAGATCTTCTCTCTCTTGGCAGGTTGGCACTGGAAGAATAATGATGGCAGTTATTGGGAAGTTACTTTTGAATACATCATTTCAATATATGTAAAGTTGGATGATGCCAAGCATTGAGTTCATTGGTTCATGGTTAGTCTCTCAAATTCCTCCATATTTCTCCATTTTGATGTATTCTTTATAGAGTGAGGGATTGGAGATGGCAGGGGAGTTGAATGGAAGTGGAACACTACCACTCCTTTTTCTATTCGCCAGTTGTCGATGTCTGACTCATTGCTGCTATTTGTAATGGCATATTGTACTCTTTAACTCTATTTAAACTTTAATTGGTCCCTTTCTGCCTTTTCAATTGCTGTATATGCTTCTTTTCTGTACTGAGCATTTACTTCCAATGAATGGTCCCCATTAGGTACGAGATCCAAAATTCTTCTCTAATGCTTAAATAGTTTTTTCTTCTTGATGTAAGCGCGATTTGCTGGAAGAATCTACCAGCCTTAAAACTTTTTTTTTGTTTTCCACTTTCTTCTTTAATCCTTAGACATGGTTTCAGTGTCCTCATAAAACTCCATAAATCCAATGTCAATGCTTCATGGTGCTGGGTATTTAGAGACATGAAGATCATGATCATGCATGCATGATGTTTTGTTATCTCTCTTGTAGGCCGGCTAGGTGGTGTGTCAGGAGTGTGGTATCTGTATCTTTGTGTATGTTGGATCCAAGTTGTATTTTTTGCTTTGTCAGTGACCAAAGTGGGTAGTCCCCCTCATCACTTTATGCGAGCATGACTTGCTCAAATTTGTGTCACCATCTTGGTCTGTCTTTCATATACCCAAGTATATGCCTTTTCTTTCAAACAAAAGTCTTTCAGTGTGCTGGAAATTCTTGGGACAAGGAGATAATTGTAATGCATGCATGGTGCATTTTTCATTTTTTTTGGCCCTCTCCCCCACATACCTGCCTCATGTCCAATGGGTGGTGGTTTGAGTGGCGCACCACTGACCTCTTTTGGGTGGTGCCCAGTCTCTGCCAAGTTTCGTGCACATATATAATGGCCCTATTGGGGGGTCTCAATTTGGTCAAGTTGGATATATTTCATTGTCAATCTCCAGCACAGTTTTTCTGGTGGTGGGTCTGTGGCTTTGCTGCCTTCTGTTTTCAAAGTCAATTAGGCGTCATCGTTGACAAACTATGTGTAGCACTTTAATGGCTTCATTACGTTTTACCCCCCTGAACTTTCGTTGAAAAATGGATCACCCCCTGTACTAAAAAAACCGGTATTTAACCCCCTAAACTTTCTAATTCCGCATTTTACCTCATTCCGTTAGGGTTTTTATATGTATGTTAGTTGATTTAACGGAATGCACGGATGATCGACACGTGGCAAGATCATTACCGTTCGATTCCTTTCTCATTTTAATTATTAGAAAAAATTATAAAAATAAAAAAAGACAAACTATCTAATGATTACTATTTTTTTTAAGAAAAATAAATAAAATAAAATATTTATATCATAAGAAAAGAAAAATAGTGGAAAAAAAACGGAGGAGAATTTTGGTTTAATTATCCGTTTGATAAAATTTATTTGTCTATTATTTTAGTTTAGAAAAAAAATAGAACAATCTTTATGAAAATAAGAACATAAATATAAAATTATTTTTGGATTTCTAAAATTTCATAAAAACGATTTTTTTAGTTAAAAAATTCAAATTGACTCTTTAATTTTTAAAAAATTAAAAAAGATGAAAAAATTGACTTTATTATTTTTTAATAATTTTATTTTTAAGAAAATAAAAATAATTATGAAAAAGAAAAAAGAAAGCAAAAAAATAAACTTTAAGGGTAATCACATCTAAAAGAAGAAAAAATAAAATATTTAAATGATAAGAGTTAAAAAAATTCGGTTGAGAATTTTGGCTGTATTTGATAAATTTTCTTTCTCTTATTTTATTTTACAAAAAATGAATTTTGTTTTGCAAAAAAAATTCTATTCAACAAAAAATTTACAAAAGACAAAGAAATTTTACTCAACAAAAATTAACAAAAAGGCAAAAGCACACTATTATCACGTAATTGTCTCCACATAAAAAATTGAAAAATTTCCTCTTCAAATCATTCCAATTAAAACAAACGACCACAAAAAAAACCCCTCTTCTCGTCCTTCTCTTCTGCCGCCTCCTACCTCCTCTCCAAAAAAAAAAAAAATACCCTCCTCTCCTCCTCCTCCTACCTCCTCCTCTTCCCACGCCTCCTACCTCCTCCTCTTCCGCCGCCTCTTACCTCCTCCTCTTTCCCGGCCTCCTACCTCCTCTCCTTCCTTGTCGTCGTCCTGTTGCGGCTCTTCTTCGCCATGGCAGCCCTCGCCGGCCTCCTCCTTCTCCCTCCAGGGCCTCTAAGTCTTCCAGAAAAGGCTGCCCCTATACGTCGGTGCCTCCAACCCCTACGGCTGGCACCGCCAGAGCTCGAGGCTCCCCGTCGAGGCCATCCTCGATCTGCTCTTCTCCAATCTCCTGGTTGTGCTCCTCCTCCTGCTCGTCTACAGTGTCACCGCCCGGATCCTCTTACTCCTCAATTTGCTGTTTGGTGCCAATTTGTGCAGTTGAAATTGAAAAAAAAAAAATCCAATGGATTTGAAATTTCATCATGCTTTGCTTTTGCTTTGGTTCGATACTTGATTGGGCTTGATATGGAATGTTTAATTGATGCCGGTGTTGGTGGCTATTAGTGAGGGGAGCCCGAGATGTGGGGGTTCGTCGCTGGAGCAGTGTGGATGGAAGAAAAAAAAAGAAAAGAAGAAGAAAAAAAATGAAAAGTTGGGTAAAGAAAATAGAGAAAGAAAAAGAAAAAAAGAAGAAGAAAAAAAATAGAGAAATAAAAAGAAAGGCAAACAACAGGTGAAGAAGAAAAAAAAAGAAAAGAAAAAAATAGGAGGCACAAATCATATCCACGTGTCCACCACCATTCACAGTCTCCGTTAAGTCTTGTGACGGAAACGGAATCGGGTCAACCGTAGGGGGTGAACCGAGGGATTAGAAAGTTTAGGGGGTTAAATACCGGTTTTTTTAGTACAGGGGGTGACCCATTTTTCAACGAAAGTTCAGGGGGGTAAAACGTAATGAAGCCCACTTTAATTGGTACCTCAGCGTACACGACATTACAAACCTTTGGGGACTCCAGTCTTCTTGTAATGAATTTAGTCAGTTTAAGCTATACAAGATTGAATAAGGGCACTTCTTGGCTGGCAGATTCTTCAGTTTGCCTTTTTTTTTTACTCCGTGGTAATTGCTCTGTCGAATCCCTGTAATATCATCTGCGGCATCTATCGTTAATTATTGGGAAGAATTTGAGAAATTAAACTTGAAATAGTATCCTAAATTTCTATTTACATAAAAATTACAATTTAGAAACTGTAATTTGGATCAACCAAAATCTTTTTATTTTTGAAAATGGTGCCTAGAAAAAGTACAACTCATCTCTTACATCTTCGAAGAGTGTTGTAACGTTTAAACAATCATTATAACTGGAACTTAACCAGATCACATCAATATTTGAAAATGAAAGTGAACATCAAACTGATACAGCTGCTGGAATAAACTGACTTGCTATTGTGATGAAATTTCATTTTTGTTTAAATGAAATCATAAACAGAATCTAAATTTACAACGGGTAGGAAAAGAGCCTAACTACTGAAAATTGACGGGAACTGGGAATGAGACTATATCATCTCCAACAGTAATTGTATGGTTTCCTGCTGGGAGAACACTGTAGGCATTGTAATCAACAACCTGCAAACTGCTGCAGACATTGAGCAAGAATTTAACCTTCTTTGATCCACCAGCCGGAACAAAAACTCTCTGGAAAGCAATCACTTGCTTAATATGAGTTGCAACAATCCCTTCTGGTGGCATTGAATAGACAAGAACAACTTCACTCCCATCTCTAGCACCCACATTTTTAACTTCAATTTCAAAGCTAATCTCGTCTTTGCAGTCTAGGTCGTCTATACGCACAGCGGGACAGGGTGGGACAAATGACCCATTTCCATATCTGATGCTATAACAGTGCTGGAGCTTGTTTAGCTTTATATCAGTTGAGCTCACTGTAGATGTTAAGGTGTAGTTGAATTGCGTATAGCTTAGTCCATATCCAAATGGAAAAACCGTGGAGCCTTTGAAGAATTTGTATGTTCGACCAGGATAGCCTAAACTGTCTACTGGTCTCAGTGGCATGGATGTCATAGGTAACATATTGGTATAATTTGCCTCATACCATGTAATAGGTAATCTTCCACCTACAGATATGATGCAACAAAAAAACTTATGCATACAATGCCCAAAAAAAAAAAAAAAAACGATTCCTGTTGGACTTTTATACATACAAATTGATGAATAAGAAAACTTACCCGGGTTGTATTTGCCAAAGATAATATCAGCTATTGCAGGACCACCTTTCTCTCCTGGGTATCCAGCCCACAAGATAGCACCTATCTTTGGATTGTTTTTGGCAAAGGAGATATCTACTCCTCCTGCAGACAAGATTACTAGAGTAACAGGACCTTTGGCAGCACCAGAAACCTGATTAATAAGTTGGGTTTGGAAACCAGGAAGTAGGAGATCATTCCTATCCAAACCCTCAGCCTCAATGGATAAATCTATGCCTACAAAAATTATGGTGGCATCAGCATTTTGTGCAGCTTGCATTGCTGGGGGTATTAAGCTGTCGTTCCCGCACCCGATCTGAGCACATCCCACTTGATAATTCACCTCACCATATTGTGAAAGAGCCTCAAGTGGAGAATTAAATTGGCAAGGGATGCCTGTAATAATCATTTTAATGTTTGTGTTAGTTGAAGGATATATGTTAACATGGTTTAGCATTTCAAATACATATTTCTAGAAGGATAAACTACCTGCATAATTCCCAATCATGGCTAAAGTAGCATTGGCATGAGGTCCAATTACTGCCAGGCTTTTGACCTTGCCAGCATCCAAAGGCAAAGCGTCATTAATGTTCTTCAAAAGAACGATTCCCTCTCTTGCTGCTTCTCTTGCTAATTCCACATGTTCATCAGAGCACACATCCTTCTTTCCAAGTGAAGTGTATTGCTGGATTCCGTCGAAGTATCCAAGCCTCATTAGCACCACATAAAGGTATTTCAATGACCTGTCTATATCTGCCTCCCTGACTTTCCCTTGCTGCACAGAGGATTCCATGTACTTGGGATAGTAACTTCCACAGTCCAAATCCAAGCCTGTTTAGAAGGGAAAAAAAAAAAAAAAAGAGCCGGTAAATAAATTGCACCCACTAATTTTTACAGGACAAGCAATGATCAAACACTGATAATTCTGACCGCTTGAAGATGATTAGGCAGATACAATTATCGGGAATTAACAAGTACTTGACACATGACTTGCCTGCTCTTAGTGTGTGTGCAACTGCATCCTCATTTGAGTCCCCAAGCCACTTATGTTGATCAACTAGAACTTCTACAGAATCGCAATCCGAGACAATATATCTGCAAAATAAATTCTGTTATTAGCAATATGTTTAACCAACCAATTTTTACAGGAAAAAAAATATATTGCTATGAACAGCAAATCCTTAGTTATTATACCCGTGAAGATCCCAATCTCCTCTGATAGTTTGGTTTAAGAGTTTTGGATCAGCACAGGTGGGTATGCCATTGACACGATTATAAGAGCACATGACACTGCTAGCATCCCCCTCTTTTACACACATTTCGAAAGGCCTGTTGAATGTCTCTACCATATCTTGCTCTGTCACCTTCATACGACAAGACAATAAAAGTAAAAATATTTAGTTGGTAGAATTAGATGGTTTTGAGAGTAGAGAAATGGTAGGATGAATATTTGGGTGGCGGGAGAATAATTACTCTGGCATCAAAAATAAAACGTGTGACACTCTTCCAATTGTCAACGTCATAAGCAGCAAAGTGCTTGCAGCAAGCAGAAACTTTCAAAGGCCTTGAGTTCAAATCCTTAAAATTCTCAGTTCCCTCAACATCCTGTAAGCCCCTGACAAAATTAACAGCATACTTGCCAATGACGAATGGATCTTCCCCGGGTGTCTCAAGGATCCTTCCCCATCGAGGATCCCTCACCACATTAATATTCGGGCTCCAAAATGTTAGTCCAGCACGTCCAAGGTTGTACATTGCTCTTGCTTCAGTTGAAATAGCCTGAAGGATACATCAACAATAAATGAACATATACTATAGGAGTTGCCTATTAGGACCAAGAATTAAAAAAAAAAAACAAAAAACACACCCGAAAAGGACTAGTCGCAATCTCTATAATGTATTCGGATATTTCTGGTTAAGAAAAAAATGATAAGCTGCTATTACCTGACCAATTGCTAACCATAGTGACTCGTTAAAACTTGATGCACTTGTTATTACTGTGGGGAAGCTGGTTGCACCGGGGACGAGGGCATCAAAGGAGGTTCCTGGACCTTGATTAGACACCCCATGAAGTGCCTCTGACCACCATTCATACTTAGGTAGCCCCAATCTAGGGACTCCTTGATTGGAGTCTCCAAGCTGGAGGGCCTTTTCACTTAGTGTCATTTGCTTCACCAAGTCATTTGCTCTAACATCGTAACTGAGTGACTTGTCGCAGAAGGCAAATTTTGTCACATCCAATCCAAGAGAAGAGAATCTCTTAGGATCACAAACGAAGGTGAAGTTAGCACCAGTAGGTGTGACATTATCAGGGTGGTACAGTTTAGAGTATAACTTTTCATAAATATCTCTATTAGAAATGTCTCTAGCCTGACCAGAGATGAGAAGAGCAAAAATAACGCAATATGCAAATAGAAAAGAGCTATAAATGTTTGCCATGGTGAGGAATATTGTTTCAGGTTGTGGCTGTGGAATGAGAAAATTGTGCTTAGAGTCTACATATATATAGGGTGCACAACTGCGCCATCTGTTTTGAACTAAGAAATTTGCCCACGCATGATCTCGCTTATCTTATCTTTTTCTTTTTCTTTTTCCTTTTGGTAATAACCCAAATTCTAGTAAAGAGAAGAAAACAAAGAAACAATTGCAGAGCATCAAGCAGCTGTTCATGGCGGATGACAGCATATATTTATGGGAAGACAATCCTGCTTCTCTATATGGCTTGACTACCTTAGATTAACCTTCCATAAATTCCCACAATCCTAGTTGTCAAAAAGAAAAAATTGACCAAAAATGTATTGTACTCAAGTTGTACTAAAGGATTTATTAGACCAATTATTAAAATTTTCAGACATATATGTACTAAATAGGATTAGGGGCATTTCCTACGTAGTTATCCAGATCGTTCTCTCAAGCTTTAAACTAGTGACAGTTCATTCGTTTCTTTTCAGGGTTTTGTTTCTGTATTCCTCATTTTTTTGTTTGTTTTATTATGTAAACTATTATGTGTGACTTGAACATCACAAAAGAAAATATATTATATACACGCTGGACCCAGAGATACATATCCGCTACCTCACATTTATTAAAACAAATCTAGAACAAATTATCTACGGGCTTTCACTTTCCATTGAGGGTTATTTGTTTTCCTAATTTTAAGCCTATGATTTATAATAGATGACAAGGATTCTTTATCCAAGCAATAATTAATTATTAGATAAAATTCCAACTCAAATGTCGATGTGGTGCCCTGTGTGCAAGATATAATTATTGTATGGATAACATTTGATTATGTGGAAATTCACGTAATTACTACATAATTTTTCTTGCTTTATTTCTCTCTCATTATAATTTCCGTCATTACAAAAAGAACAAAGTCATTTACTAGGAAAGACCGTTATCTTTCACGTACTTCTTTCATGCAGGCCAATATAGGGCCACAATCCCGGTTATGCTTGGAGTATATTGAAGACAGAGGCGGATTTAAGGGTGGAGAAGGGGGGCCCAGTGTCACGCACTAGGATTTTAAAGGCACACATGAATCTTATTTTGAGAAGGTATGCGTGTGGGCTGGCCTATTCTGACTTGGACTAGGGTTGGCCGCCTTGAGTTTGAGTTGGCGTGGACAAGTAAAGAGAAACCTAGCCTAGGAAGGGATCCTTTTACTTGTAGGGAAAGTTAGCTGGAACCTTGCGGTACCTATTATAAATAGGATGCGTGAGGGGGAGTTGTTGGACATGTATTGTTGTTAACGTTATTTAATAATAATACTGAGTCTTCTCCCCATATTCTTTCTGTTGCCGATTTCTCTATCTCTTTTATTCGTGATTGTTGCTAGGTTGACAAGCCTCTGGCTTGACCGCACGGGCTGTTGCTGCGCATAATCTCTGTGCCCGTGACAAGTGGTACCGGAGCTTTTCACGTTTTATTCTGAAGGCGAGGGCTTAGGGGCTGCTGGTGCTGTTGATTGGGTTGCTGCGGCTTATTTGCTCGCTGCTGGTGTGATTGGCGCACCGACTGGTCGCGGCAGCTCGCGCAAGACAGGTTCTTCGCAGAATAGAACTTGTTTACTGGGATTGTAAAATCTTTTGCCCTAATCGACAAGGGTGAAAACAAGGATTGGAGGTGCCGAAGCTGCTGAACAAGGAGGGTTGACCGAATCAGGTTTGGTTCTTTTTTATATAAAAATCGACTTGGTTATTCGGTGGATTGCGAATTGTTTGGATTGTTTGGTGCTTGTCGATTGTGGGTTTTTGCTGGTCGATTTTTGCGGGTGTGGAAGATTGAAGTCCCTTGCTGATCCTTGGGTACACGCATCTGGTTGTATCAAGGAGTTGTCGACTTTTATTTACTTGATAATAGTCGATTTGTTTGCATTTTTGTTATGGAATAATCACACTTTGTTGGAGAATGTTTGAGATTTTGGTTTAGGGATGGCTATTACAAAGAAACCACCTCTAAGGGAGCATGAATCAAGCGGGACAACTACTCAAGCGGATCCGAAGCAGGTAGCTGAGGGAAAGATGGTCACTAGAGAGAGGGGCCGATCCAAGAGTAGGAATCCGACTGAAGATGCAATCCCAGCTCTTCAAAGTCGCTTTGAAAAGTTCCAAGAGCGATTGGATAGCCTTGAGGAACGAGTGGATGAATGTGAATCTAGCAAGGAGGGCCTGACTAGTGAGGTTCAAGCACTCAGGGTAGTGTGACGTTAGCACTATCAAACTTTGTCGAGGAATTTGAGGAGATGTGTTCTCTAAGGGATGATGTCCAGCTGTGTAAATGGTAGCTAGCATTGATGGATGGTAGTATGCCTCTTCACCAACAATAGGTGCTGCCCAAAGTCGATATTCCAAAGCCAAAGGAATATGATGGGATGCGAACAGCAAAGGCAGTAGACGTCTTCCTGTTCAGTTGTGAAGAATACTTTGATGGTCTGAAGCTCACTGAAGATGACCAGAAGGTGAAGATAGCCGGGAGGTACTTTGCCGATTCTGTGGTCTTGTGGTGGCGATGGATACGCATTACTAAGGGGTGCGTGGATTAGACATGGGAACACTTCTAGATAGAAGTGAAGAACCAATTCTACCCGGAGTTTGCTGAAAGGGAGGCACGAGACAGGTTGCGAGCCTTGAAGCACACAGACAATATCAGAAAATACGTCAAGGTGTTTAAGATTTGGCTTTTGAAATTCCTTCTATGACGGAAGAGGAAAGGTATGGTGTATTTACTGAAGGACTTCAGAGGTGGGCACTAGCGAAGATTGATGTTCGTCGTGCAACGACCCTAAAGGAGGCACTTCGAGTGGCCGAGTCACTTACGGAATATGGCAAGGAAAAAGCATCGACTTCTTCCAAGGATGCCAAGAAGGGTGGCGAAGGGAAGGCCAAGTCTCAAGGTTCCGGACCCAAGAAGGGAGAAAAGAAGCCAGGGGAAAATTCAAATCCGTGAACAAAGGTGAACTGAAGTGTTTCTTCTGCCAAGGGCCACACAAGGCGTGGGATTGTCCACAGAAGAATAAACTTGCTGCCTTGCTGAAGCAAAGTGCCAATATCGATGATGGGGATGAGGAAGTCAAGATGGGGCCGATTCGTATCCTTAATGCAGTCAATGTTGAGAAGCTGGAGGCACAGGGAGGTCGAATGTACACCAATGTGTGCATTGGGAAATATGAACTTAAAGCTCTTGTTGATACTAGTGCTACTCACAATTTACTTTCAGGTACTGAAGCAAGGAAGCTTGGCATTGCCATTATGAAGGAATTGAGCACCATGAAGGCCGTTAATGCGGCTGCCCAACCAATCCTAGGAGTGGCCCGAGCCATGAAAATCAACGTGGGTGACTGGCGAGGAAAAATTGAATTGACTGTGGTCCCTCTAGATGACTACCCCATGATCTTAGGGATGGAGTTCCTTGAGAAACACAATGCTGCAATCTTTTTAGGTGCTAGCCAAATTCACTTTCCGTGGGGGTCGAGCACATGTGTGGTGCCTACTGGACGTGAGAGAAAGAAGCCAAAGAAACAGATTTCGGCCCTGCAGTTGGCACGCAGGCTCAAGGATGGTGAGCCTACTTTCCTTGCACAGGTGAAAAGCGCAGAGGGACACACTTATGTGCCAAGTGAAGTGGAGAAGGTACTGGAAGAGTTTGCGGATGTGATGCCCAGTTTGTTGTCAAAGAATTTGCAGCCAAGGAGGGAGGTGGATCACGCAATCGAACTGGAACTTGGTGCAAAGCCACCAGCGAAAGCACCTTACCGGATGGCGCCTCATGAACTTGATGAGTTGAGGAAGCAATTGAAGGAGCTATTGGATGCAGGGTTTATTCATCCATCCAAGGCACCTTATGGTGCGTCTATGCTTTTTCAGAAAAAGCACGATGGATCTCTACTGTTCTGCATCGACTACTGGGCATTGAACAAGATTACGGTGAAGAACAAATATCTAATCTCGAGGATAGATGACTTGTTTGACCAGCTTGGAGATGCACAGTGGTTTACTAAGCTCGATTTGAGATCGGGTTATTGGCAGGTTTGAATTGCGGAGGGGAACGAGCAAAAGACCACGTGTGTGACAAGGTATGGTTCGTTTGAATTTCTGTCATGCCTTTTGGACTAACCAACGCACCTAATACTTTCTGTACATTGATGAACAAGGTGTCGGCTCCGTTTCTGGATCGATTTGTGGTGGTCTATTTAGATGACATTGTGATCTATAGCAAGACACTTAAGAAGCATCTAGATCACTTGAGACAAGTGTTTTGGGCTTTGCGAGATAGTGTGTTGTTTGTAAAGAAGGAGAAGTGTGCTTTTCTGCAACGAGAGATAGCATTCCTTGGTCACATTGTTGGAGGCGGGAAGCTAAAGATGGACAGGCCCAAGGTGCAAGCAATCATTGATTTAAGCACCCAAGAAGGTACCCGAGCTGCGTTCTTTTCTTGGCATGGTGAATTATTACCGGCGGTTCATCAAGGGATATTCAGCCATTTGTGCACCTTTGACAGATCTCTTGAAGAAAGATAAGACTTGGACGTGGGATGCGAAGTGCCAAGATGCATTCGAGAGATTGAAGGCAGCCATTGTGGAAGAGCTAGTGTTACAATTGCCGAGTTGTGAGGAGGTTTATAATGTTTACACTGATGCTTTCGATTTTGCTATTGGTGGTGTTTTGATGTAGGATGGGCATCCTATTGCATATGAATCTCGCAAGCTTAATGACACGGAGAGGCGATATACGGTGCAGGAGAAGGAGATGTCTGCCATTGTGCACTGCCTACGTGTGTGGCATCATTACTTGCTTGGTTTCAGATTTGCTGTGTTTACGAACAATGTGGCGATGAGTTACTTTCAGACACAAAAGAAGCTCAGTCCAAAACAAGCACAGTGGCAAGATTTTCTTGCAGAGTTCGACTTTTCTCTAGAGTACAAGCCAGGGAAGACAAATTTTGTTGCTGATGAACTTAGTAGAAAAGCCGAGCTTGCTTCTGTTGTGGTGGTGCAACCGGTGTCCAATTTGAAGCAGCGGATTGATGCTGGGCTGCAGCAGGATTCTTACGCCAAAAGCCTCATAGAGTATGCCATGCAAGGGAAGACAAGGCGATTTTGGGTTGACAAAGGGTTGCTGCTCACCAAGGGGAATCGAGTGTATGTCCCTAAACATGGGAGTTTGCGCAAAGAGGTGCTGAAGGAGTGCCATGACTCGAAATGGGCAGGACATCCAGGCATCGACCGCACTTGCTCATTGTTGGAGAATGAGTACTACTAGCCACGGATGAGAGACGATGTGGAGCTCTATGTGAAGACTTTTCTATTGTGTCAACAAGACAAGAATGAGCAACTCTCACCGCCTGGATTGCTTGAGCCATTGCCGATTCCTGACAGGCCATGGGCATGTATTTCTATGGATTTCATTGTGAGTTTACCACTAATCGATGGCTGTAGTATTATACTTGTTGTTGTTGATAGGTTCTCTAAGTATGTAGTCCTTGTAGCCGTCCCAAAAGATTGTTCGGGTGAAGATGTGGCACGCTTATTCTTCAAGCATGTCATCAAATATTGTGGAGTACCACAAAGCATTGTGAGTGATCGAGATGGACACTTTACTGGACAGTTTTGGAGGGAGCTTTTCAAGTTGATGGGTTCCGACCTCAACTTCTCTACCACTTTTCATCCACAAACCGACGGGCAGACTGAGAGGGTGAATGCTTTGCTTGAGTTGTACCTACGACACTATGTGAGTGCTAATCAGAGGGATTGGGCCAAGTTGCTGGACGTGGCATAGTTTTCATACAACCTGCAGCGAAGTAAATCAACTAGGAAGAGTCCATTCGAGATTGTGATGGGCAGCAGCCGCTGACCCCTTGTGCACTTGCGCAGTGCTACAATGGCATAAGTCCTGGAGCATGGCACTTTGCCAAGGAGTGGCAAGAGCAACGAGATCTGACCAGGAGCTTCTTGACCAGGGCCGCCACAAAGAAGAATAAGTGGGCTGATAAGAAGCGACGACACTTGGAATTCGAGGAGGGTGACATGGTACTGTTGAAAATGCTACCACACCAACAAAAAGCTTTCAAGAAGCTGTACAGCAGCTTAGTTCGTAGGTACGAAGGTCCTTTCTGAGTGGAGAAGAGGATTGGTCGCACCGCTTATAAGCTTCTGTTACCCCACACTGTTGGTTTTCATCCAGTTTTCCACGTGAGCTTGTTGAAGCCTTTTCGTGCTGACAAGGGAGATGGCAGTAGGAATGAGTCCAAGCGAGCACCAATCACTGTGATTGTAGCATACGACAAGCAAGTGGAAGAGATCGTAATGCACAGACTAGTTCCACGTCATGGTCAGAATGCACCCCATTTGGAATACTTTGTTTGAT
This sequence comes from Turnera subulata, assembly GCA_028386065.3. Taxonomy (NCBI): domain Eukaryota; kingdom Viridiplantae; phylum Streptophyta; class Magnoliopsida; order Malpighiales; family Passifloraceae; genus Turnera; species Turnera subulata. The sequence continues at coordinate 162,160 of JAKUCV010006612.1, read as the reverse complement.
GGAAAGGTCTACCAGAGAGTGAAGCAAGTTGGGAGCGCGAGCACCATTTGTGGCAGTTTCGGGATGAGCTAGAAGCTTATCACGAGATGGCTACGATGAGGGCATCGTAGGATTGAGTGGGGGAGAATGTCACACACTAGGATTTCAAAGGCACACATGAATCCTAGTTTGAGCTGGTGTGCGTGTGGGCTGGCCCATTATGACTTGGACTAGGGTTGGCCGCCTTGATTTTGAGTTGGCATGGACAAGTAAAGAGAAACCTAGCCCAGGAAGGGATCTTTTTACTTGTAGGGAAAGTTAGCTGAAACCTTGCGGTACCTATTATAAATAGGATGCGTGAGGGGGAATTGTTGGGCATGTATTGTTGTTAATGTTATTTAGTAATAATACCGAGTCTTCTCCCATATTCTTTGTGTTGCCGATTTCTCTATCTCTTTTATTCGTGATTGTTGCTAGGTTTGACCGCAAAAGCTGTTGCTGTGCATCATCTCTGTGCCCGTGACACCAGCCCCCCTAGAATAAAAAATTTATACTGGGTATATTGAACTGCGTTAGTAATGTGATAGTTTTTCAATCTTTGTGTGTTGGTTGTGTCTCCCTCCCCACCCCTTCCCCCCAAAGAGATGCAGGGTTCGAGTATATGAAGTTTGTCATTTTTCACCCACTTTTCTCTATCTTTCCATACATTCCCATTTAAATAGTGAGTCTGCCCCCCATACATTCCCATTTAAATCTTTAATTTGTAATACTATTTTAATTAAGTCCCTAGAAATTTAACAGAGTAACAAGTTCGCCCCCCCTAACAATTTTTCCAGAATCCGCCCCTGATTGAAGGCAATACCTATTCTAGAATATGGGGTTCAGTGGCTTGTTGGGAATGGTCAATCAATTCGGATTTGGGAGGATAAATGGCTGCCAAAAGAAGGTGAGAGTATTGTTCACTTACCCGCCTCGGGTTTGGATCCTACTGCCATGGTGAGTTCCCCTACTCTACCTAATTCGGCTAACGGAAATATGGTTTAATAGACTCCATTTTCTCTGGAGAAGAAGCTTAGCTTATAAAGGGCTTTCCTCTTAGTGCCCGTAGCCCGCCAGATAATCCTTATTGGCCTCTTAGTACATCAGGTACATATACTGTGAAAAGTGGTTAGAATGTGGGTTTAACTCTTTTACATCCGCAGTATCTTTCCTCTCTTCCTGGATACCTGATGTTTCACCTGCTTGGTGGAAAATTTTATGGAACTAAATGTCTGCCCTAAGATTCGGTTTTTTGCGTGGCGTTTGTGCACAAATATACTCCATGTCCGAGTTAACATAGCAGGAAGACTACAGGCTGTCGATTCAGTTTGCCCACGGTGTAATGCTGCACCTGAATCAGTTCTGCATTTGTTGCGGGACTGTACCTGGTCTCAGAAAGTATGGTGCTTAAGCTCTATTCCAAACAACATTTGTGATATTGATACAGATGTGACACATGATTGGTTGCAGCACATCCGCAGTTCTCTTGGTGAAATAGTTATGGCACATGTACTTGTCCATTGTTGGTTACTGTAGAAGAGCCTTAATCTATTGGTTTTTCAAAATGTTCATGACAACCAAGCTAGGTTGCTCTCTCTACTGCCTCTTTTCTTTCTGAATACCTGGAAGCTAACCAACAAGCTCCCTGTGGCTCTTAGTAGACAACGGACAGACAGATGGAAGCTCCCTCCTGCTGGTGTGGATAAGCTCAATTAGGATGTGGCTATCTATGATGATCGGACGGTATTGGCTGCGATTCTGTGTAACTGGTTTGGGAACATTTTAGAAATGGTGATTAAGAAACTTCCGGTGCCCATGGAGCCAAATGTAGGTGAAGCATATGCTGCACACCTAGGTGTTTGGTTGGCGTTAGAGATGCAGATCGAGAAGCTTCTTTTGGAGATGGATTCGCAGGTGGTTATCAATGGCATCAAAGCTTACACTCCTCCTAACAACCGTCTGCGGAGAATTATTGCTGATTTATCATTTCTAGCAAAGTCTTTTTCTTTTTTTCGATTCCCATTTTATTTCCAGAACGGACAATTTGGATGTTCATAAACTCTGTCATTTAGATTCTTTTCTTACTTTGGCACATGTTTGGTTTTCTCAATTTCTCATTGTTATAGTGGAACAAGTTTCTTCGGATGTAAATTTTATTCAGTCTGAATAAAATTACGTACTATGTTGTTCTAAAAAAAATGTAATTGTTATATACTTCATTTTCATGACAAAATTAAGGTGAAATGCAGATTTTTACCACTGCTGTCAATTAACTGTCAAAGAAAAATAGGGTAAATCGTATATATTGGGTCTGTACTATTTCAAAAGTACCCTTTGGGGGTCTATACTTTTTTTTTTCCTTTTTATGGGTCCAAACTCTTATTTCTGGTCTCTTTTAGGGGTCCGGGGCAGCCCCGCGGATGACGTGGACTGCCCGGCCAAAAGGTAAGACGCACGCGCACCTTTATTGGTCAGAATGCAGCGTGTGAGGTGCGTGTCTCTCACGCTTTGTCCACCTTGGCAGGTGGGGCCCACTGGTGCATTTTTTATTGTTAAAAATAATTTCTAATTTTCAGAATTCAGATTTCTTTTTATTAAAACCATTAACAAAAAAATAAAACAATAAAAACTAATTAAACCCCTTCCCACGGTAAAATACAATCAGCTTCACCCCAAAAATCTCAAAATCAAAACACTGAGCAAACCCACCCTCCTTGCTCACAAAACCAACACGAGCAAGAAAAAAACTCCAAAACGCCAAATTGAATTTGAGGAACCCTAAATCCCCCAAATTGATTTTCCTTATCAATTCCCATCACGAACTCGCTTCATCCCTCCATTTACTTCATAGTCCCTTCATCTCCTCCATTTACTTTCACTATTATTGTCCAAAGTAACAATAACAACGCCATCACAACCACCAAATTCCCACACGTCCACCACAATCAACACCACAAATTCGAAATCAAAAGAAAACCAAAGCTTATTTAGCACAACCTAACAATAACCATCATTCATAGTTCTGAAAACCCACAACCGTTAGAGAGGAAGAAAGTGGAAGACAGCGGCATCCTTGAGTGACAGAGGCAGCGATGTTCGCATGGTGGCACGATCCACAGGGGACGGTTGCTCGTGGTGGCGAAGGAGATCTGCAGCAACATCTGTTTGCAGACGGCGGCATCAGCGACTAAGCGGCTTCAATGAGGAGCAGGGGCGGCGTTCTTGACTTGCCAGCGAAAATTGTGGAGTTCTGGTTGAAAAGCAGCAAGGGGAGAAGGAATAATGGTGGTGAGTGATTGTGGGTGATAGGGAGACAATGAGATTAGGAGAAAGAGAGAGAGATTATTGGGGAAGATGGGAGTGTGATTGAGGGAGATGGAAGAGAGGCAGAGGGAAGAGAGAATGATTGAGGTGGTGTGGTGGGGATGAAGAAGAAGTGCAATAGGGAGGGATTTACTCCATTTGGGGTTAAGATTTGTCAATTTCAATTTGGGGCTTTGTTTTTTTGTTTTGTCGTGAGGGAGAGAGGGTGGGGGTTTGAGAGGATTTGATTTGGGGATTAATTTGGGGCTGCTGTGATGTTTTCATCAGGCGCGGTTTAATTTTTTTCCTAATTTTTGTTTTTAATTTTTAATTTCTTGTTAATGGGTTTAATAAAAAAATCTGAATTCCAAAAATTTAAAAATATTTTTAACAAAAAAAATGCGTCAGTGGGCCCTATATGCCACAGTGGATGAAGCTTGAGAGAGACGCGCCTCACGCGCATCATTATGACCAGAAATGGGGCGCGTGTGTCTCACCTTCGGGCCGGGCAGTCCACCTCATCCGTAGGGCTGCCCCGGACCCCTAAAAGAGACTGAAAACAAGAGTTTGGACCCGTAAAAAGAACAAAAAAAAATACAGACCCCCAAACAGTATTTTTGAAACAGTAAAGACCCCATATATGCGATTTACTTAAGAAAAATAGGAAAAAGAAAACATTGTGGGTCGAAGGAACCAAAGACAAAGAAGTCTTTTATTTGTTTAAATATTTTTGTTTGAACCCAAGGAAGATAAATGTACGATTTTATGGCACTACCTAACTCATGTCTTGTGTGGACTTAAAGTTAATTATCAACTTTAACGGTTTTTCTATATAAAAAAAATGAACTTTAACGATTGAATGTATTTTTTTTAAATAGTTTCCTCAGAATTTTTTAACATAATAAATATTATTTTTTAATTTTAGTTGAAACCGATTAATTTATCCCAAATCAGAAACATATCCAGTAGTATTGTACATAGAGAAAAATGAAGCAGTCCCAACACTCATTTGAAATATAACTATAATGTCAATTGGCTAGATTCTTGAAGACTTGAAATGGCGAATTCATGATGAAAATTTTGATAATTGAACATCAGCCAGTGACTAATTGAGACTAATCGCGACTAATGCCAAAACTGCAGAATTGTTATTTACATTTGTTCTTGAAAGGGTAAAATTCCAGACATTTAAATTTGGCACTATGAAAATTGAAAATTGACAGGAACTGGGAATGAGACTATATCATCTCCAACAGAAATTGTATGGTTTCCTGCTGGGAGAACACTGTAGGCATTGTAATCAACAACCTGCAAACTGCTGCAGACATTGAGCACGAATTTAACCTTCTTTTTATGAGTTGCAACAATCCCTTCTGGTGGCATTGAATAGACAAGAACAACTTCACTCCCATCTCTAGCACCCACATTTTTAACTTCAATTTCAAAGCTAATCTCGTCTTTGCAGTCTAGGTCGTCTATACGCACAGCGGGACAGGGTGGGACAAATGACCCATTTCCATATCTGATGCTATAACAGTGCTGGAGCTTGTTTAGCTTTATATCAGTTGAGCTCACTGTAGATGTTAAGGTGTAGTTGAATTGCGTATAGCTTAGTCCATATCCAAATGGAAAAACCGTGGAGCCTTTGAAGAATTTGTATGTTCGACCAGGATAGCCTAAACTGTCTACTGGTCTCAGTGGCATGGATGTCATAGGTAACATATTGGTATAATTTGCCTCATACCATGTAATAGGTAATCTTCCACCTACAGATATGATGCAACAAAAAAACTTATGCATACAATGCCCAAAAAAAAAAAAAAAAACGATTCCTGTTGGACTTTTATACATACAAATTGATGAATAAGAAAACTTACCCGGGTTGTATTTGCCAAAGATAATATCAGCTATTGCAGGACCACCTTTCTCTCCTGGGTATCCAGCCCACAAGATAGCACCTATCTTTGGATTGTTTTTGGCAAAGGAGATATCTACTCCTCCTGCAGACAAGATTACTAGAGTAACAGGACCTTTGGCAGCACCAGAAACCTGATTAATAAGTTGGGTTTGGAAACCAGGAAGTAGGAGATCATTCCTATCCAAACCCTCAGCCTCAATGGATAAATCTATGCCTACAAAAATTATGGTGGCATCAGCATTTTGTGCAGCTTGCATTGCTGGGGGTATTAAGCTGTCGTTCCCGCACCCGATCTGAGCACATCCCACTTGATAATTCACCTCACCATATTGTGAAAGAGCCTCAAGTGGAGAATTAAATTGGCAAGGGATGCCTGTAATAATCATTTTAATGTTTGTGTTAGTTGAAGGATATATGTTAACATGGTTTAGCATTTCAAATACATATTTCTAGAAGGATAAACTACCTGCATAATTCCCAATCATGGCTAAAGTAGCATTGGCATGAGGTCCAATTACTGCCAGGCTTTTGACCTTGCCAGCATCCAAAGGCAAAGCGTCATTAATGTTCTTCAAAAGAACGATTCCCTCTCTTGCTGCTTCTCTTGCTAATTCCACATGTTCATCAGAGCACACATCCTTCTTTCCAAGTGAAGTGTATTGCTGGATTCCGTCGAAGTATCCAAGCCTCATTAGCACCACATAAAGGTATTTCAATGACCTGTCTATATCTGCCTCCCTGACTTTCCCTTGCTGCACAGAGGATTCCATGTACTTGGGATAGTAACTTCCACAGTCCAAATCCAAGCCTGTTTAGAAGGGAAAAAAAAAAAAAAAAGAGCCGGTAAATAAATTGCACCCACTAATTTTTACAGGACAAGCAATGATCAAACACTGATAATTCTGACCGCTTGAAGATGATTAGGCAGATACAATTATCGGGAATTAACAAGTACTTGACACATGACTTGCCTGCTCTTAGTGTGTGTGCAACTGCATCCTCATTTGAGTCCCCAAGCCACTTATGTTGATCAACTAGAACTTCTACAGAATCGCAATCCGAGACAATATATCTGCAAAATAAATTCTGTTATTAGCAATATGTTTAACCAACCAATTTTTACAGGAAAAAAAATATATTGCTATGAACAGCAAATCCTTAGTTATTATACCCGTGAAGATCCCAATCTCCTCTGATAGTTTGGTTTAAGAGTTTTGGATCAGCACAGGTGGGTATGCCATTGACACGATTATAAGAGCACATGACACTGCTAGCATCCCCCTCTTTTACACACATTTCGAAAGGCCTGTTGAATGTCTCTACCATATCTTGCTCTGTCACCTTCATACGACAAGACAATAAAAGTAAAAATATTTAGTTGGTAGAATTAGATGGTTTTGAGAGTAGAGAAATGGTAGGATGAATATTTGGGTGGCGGGAGAATAATTACTCTGGCATCAAAAATAAAACGTGTGACACTCTTCCAATTGTCAACGTCATAAGCAGCAAAGTGCTTGCAGCAAGCAGAAACTTTCAAAGGCCTTGAGTTCAAATCCTTAAAATTCTCAGTTCCCTCAACATCCTGTAAGCCCCTGACAAAATTAACAGCATACTTGCCAATGACGAATGGATCTTCCCCGGGTGTCTCAAGGATCCTTCCCCATCGAGGATCCCTCACCACATTAATATTCGGGCTCCAAAATGTTAGTCCAGCACGTCCAAGGTTGTACATTGCTCTTGCTTCAGTTGAAATAGCCTGAAGGATACATCAACAATAAATGAACATATACTATAGGAGTTGCCTATTAGGACCAAGAATTAAAAAAAAAAAACAAAAAACACACCCGAAAAGGACTAGTCGCAATCTCTATAATGTATTCGGATATTTCTGGTTAAGAAAAAAATGATAAGCTGCTATTACCTGACCAATTGCTAACCATAGTGACTCGTTAAAACTTGATGCACTTGTTATTACTGTGGGGAAGCTGGTTGCACCGGGGACGAGGGCATCAAAGGAGGTTCCTGGACCTTGATTAGACACCCCATGAAGTGCCTCTGACCACCATTCATACTTAGGTAGCCCCAATCTAGGGACTCCTTGATTGGAGTCTCCAAGCTGGAGGGCCTTTTCACTTAGTGTCATTTGCTTCACCAAGTCATTTGCTCTAACATCGTAACTGAGTGACTTGTCGCAGAAGGCAAATTTTGTCACATCCAATCCAAGAGAAGAGAATCTCTTAGGATCACAAACGAAGGTGAAGTTAGCACCAGTAGGTGTGACATTATCAGGGTGGTACAGTTTAGAGTATAACTTTTCATAAATATCTCTATTAGAAATGTCTCTAGCCTGACCAGAGATGAGAAGAGCAAAAATAACGCAATATGCAAATAGAAAAGAGCTATAAATGTTTGCCATGGTGAGGAATATTGTTTCAGGTTGTGGCTGTGGAATGAGAAAATTGTGCTTAGAGTCTACATATATATAGGGTGCACAACTGCGCCATCTGTTTTGAACTAAGAAATTTGCCCACGCATGATCTCGCTTATCTTATCTTTTTCTTTTTCTTTTTCCTTTTGGTAATAACCCAAATTCTAGTAAAGAGAAGAAAACAAAGAAACAATTGCAGAGCATCAAGCAGCTGTTCATGGCGGATGACAGCATATATTTATGGGAAGACAATCCTGCTTCTCTATATGGCTTGACTACCTTAGATTAACCTTCCATAAATTCCCACAATCCTAGTTGTCAAAAAGAAAAAATTGACCAAAAATGTATTGTACTCAAGTTGTACTAAAGGATTTATTAGACCAATTATTAAAATTTTCAGACATATATGTACTAAATAGGATTAGGGGCATTTCCTACGTAGTTATCCAGATCGTTCTCTCAAGCTTTAAACTAGTGACAGTTCATTCGTTTCTTTTCAGGGTTTTGTTTCTGTATTCCTCATTTTTTTGTTTGTTTTATTATGTAAACTATTATGTGTTCACAAAAGAAAATATATTATATACACGCTGGACCCAGAGATACATACCCGCTACCTCACATTTATTAAAACAAATCTAGAACAAATTATCTACGGGCTTTCACTTTCCATTGAGTGTTATTTGTTTTCCTAATTTTAAGCCTATGATTTATAATAGATGACAAGGATTCTTTATCCAAGCAATAATTAATTATTAGATAAAATTCCAACTCAAATGTCGATGTGGTGCCCTGTGTGCAAGATATAATTATTGTATGGATAACATTTGATTATGTGGAAATTCACGTAATTACTACTTAATTTTTCTTGCTTTATTTCTCTCTCATTATAATTTCCGTCATTACAAAAAGAACAAAGTCATTTACTAGGAAAGACCATTATTTTTCACGTACTTCTTTCATGCAGGCCAATATAGGGCCATAATCCCTGTTATGCTTGGAGGAGTATATTGAAGACAGAGGCGGATTTAGGGGTAGAGAAGGGGGGCCCAGTGTCACGCACTAGGATTTCAAAGGCACACATGAATCTTATTTTGAGAAGATGTGCGTGTGGGCTGACCCATTCTGACTTGGACTAGGGTTGGCCGCCTTGAGTTTGAGTTGGCGTGGACAAGTAAAGAGAAACCTAGCCTAGGAAGGGATCCTTTTACTTGTAGGGAAAGTTAGCTGGAACCTTGCGGTACCTATTATAAATAGGATGCGTGAGGGGGAGTTGTTGGGCATGTATTGTTGTTAACGTTATTTAATAATAATACTGAGTCTTCTCCCCATATTCTTTCCGTTGCCGATTTCTCTATCTCTTTTATTCGTGATTGTTGCTAGGTTGACAAGCCTCTAGCTTGACCGCACGGGCTGTTGCTGCGCATAATCTCTGTGCCCGTGACAAGTGGTAGCGGAGCTTTTCACGTTTTATTCTGAAGGCAAGGGCTTAGGGGCTGCTGGTGCTGCTGACTGGGTTGCTGCGGCTGATTTGCTCGCTGCTGGTGTGATTGGCGCACCGACTGGTCGCGGCAGCTCGCGCAAGATAGGTTCTTCGCAGAATAGAACTTGTTTGCTGGGATTGTAAAATCTTTTGCCCTAATCGACAAGGGTGAAAACAAGGATTGGAGGTGCCGAAGCTGCTGAACAAGGAGGGTTGACCGAATCAGGTTTGGTTCTTTTTTATATAAAAATCGACTTGGTTATTCGGTGGATTGCGAATTGTTTGGATTGGTTGGTGCTTGTCGATTGTGGGTTTTTACTGGTAGATTTGTGCGGGTGTGGAAGATTGAAGTCCCTTGCTGATCCTTGGGTACATGCATCTGGTTGTATCAAGGGGTTGTCGACTTTTATTTACTTGATAATAGTCGATTTGTTTGCATTCTTGTTATGGAATAATCACACTTTATTGGAGATTGTTTGAGATTTTGGTTTAGGGATGGCTATTACAAACAAGCCACCTCTAGGGGAGCATGAATCAAGCGGGACAACTACTCAAGCAGATCCGAAGCAGGTAGCTGAGGGAAAGAAGGTCACTAGAGAGAGGGTCCGATCCAAGAGTAGGAATCCGACTAAAGATTCAATCCCAGCTCTGCAAAGTTGCTTTGAAAAGTTCCAAGAGCGATTGGATAGCCTCGAGGAACGAGTGGATGAATGTGAATCTAGCAAGGAGGGCCTGACTAGTGAGGTTCAAGCACTCAGGGTAGTGTGATGTTAGCACTATCAGACTTTGTCGAGGAATTTGAAGAGATGCGTTCTCTAAGGGATGATGTCCGGCTGTGTAAACAGCAACTAGCATTGATGGATGGTAGTATGCCTCTTCGCCAACAATAGGTGCTGCCCAAAGTCGATATTCCAAAGCCAAAGGAATATGATGGGACGCGGACAGCAAAGGCAGTAGACATCTTCTTGTTCAGTTGTGAAGAATACTTTGATGGTCTGAAGATCACTGAAGACGACCAGAAGGTGAAGATAGCCGGGGGGTACTTTGCCGATTCTGCGGTCTTGTGGTGGCGATGGGTACGCACTACTGAGGGGTGCGCAGATTGGACAAGGGAACGCTTCAAGACAGAAGTGAAGAACCAATTCTACCCGGAGTTTGCTGAAAGGGAGGCACGAGACAGGTTGCGAGCCTTGAAGCATACAGACAACATCAGAAAATACGTCAAGGTGTTTCAAGATTTGGCTTTTGAAATTCCTTCTATGACGGAAGAGGAAGGGTATGGCGCATTTACTAAAGCACTTCAGAGGTGGGCACGGGCGAAGATTGATGATCGTCGTGCAACGACCCTAAAGGAGGCACTTCGAGTGGCCGAGTCACTTACGGAATATGGCAAGGAAAAAGCATTGACTTCTTCCAAGGATTCCAAGAAGGGTGGCAAAGGGAAGGCCAAGTCTCAAGGTTCCGGACCCAAGAAGGGAGAAAAGAAGCCAGGGGGCAAATTCAAATCCGTGAACAAAGGTGAAATGAAGTGTTTCTTCTGCCAAGGGCCACACAAGGCATGGGATTGTCCACAGAAGAATAAACTTGCTGCCTTGATGAAGCAAAGTGCCGATATCGATGATGGGGATGAGGAAGTCAAGATGGGGTCGATTTGTATCCTTAATGCAGTCAATGTTGAGATGCTGGAGGCAAAGGGAGGTCGAATGTACACCAATGTGTGCATTAGGAAACATGAACTTAAAACTCTTGTTGATACTGGTACTACTCACAATTTCCTTTTAGGTACTGAAGCAAGGAAGCTTGGCATTGCCATTACGAAGGAATTGAGCACCATGATGGCCGTTAATGTGGCTGCCCAGCCATTCCTAGGAGTGGCCCGAGGTGTGGAAATCAACATGGGTGACTGGCGAGGAAAAATCGAATTGACTGTGGTCCCTCTAGATGACTACCCCATGATCTTAGGGATGGAGTTCCTTGAGAAACCCAATGCTGCAATTTTTTTGGGTGCTTGCCAAATTCACTTTCCGCGGGGGTCGAGCACATGTGTGGTGCCTACTGGACGTGAAGGAAGGAAGCCGAAGAAATAGATTTCGGCCCTGTAGTTGGCACGTGGGCTCAAGGATGGTGAGCCTACTTTCCTTGCACAGGTGAAAAGCGAGGAGGGACACACTGATGTGCCAAGTAAAGTGGAGAAGGTACTGGAAGAGTTTGCGGATATGATGCCCAGTTCGTTGCCAAAGAATTTGCGGCCAAGGAGGGAGGTGGATCATGCAATCGAACAGGAACCTGGTGCAAAGCCACCAGCGAAAGCACCTTACCAGATGGCGCCTCATAAACTTGATGAGTTGAGGAAGCAATTGAAGGAGCTACTGGATGCAGGGTTTATTCATCCATCCAAGGCACCTTATGGTGCACCTGTGCTTTTTCAAAAATAGCACGATGGATCTCTATGGTTCTGCATCGACTACCGGGCTTTGAACAAGATTACGGTGAAGAAAAAGTATCCAATCTCAAGGATAGATGACTTGTTTGATCAGCTTGGAGATGCACACTGGTTTACTAAGCTCGATTTGAGATCGGGTTATTGGCAGGTTCGCATTGCTGAGGGGGACGAGCAATAGACCGCGTGTGTGATGAGGTACAATTTCTAGTCATGCCTTTTGGACTAACCAACGCACCTGCTACTTTCTGTACATTAATGAACAAGGTGTTGGCCCCGTTTCTGGATCGATTTGTGGTGGTCTATTTAGATGACATTGTGATCTATAGTAAGACACTTGAGGACCATCTAGATCACTTGAGACAAGTGTTTCGGGCTTTGCGAGACAGTGAGCTATTTGTAAAGAAGGAGAAGTGTGCTTTTCTGCAACGGGAGATAGCATTCCTTGGTCACATTGTTGGAGGCGGGAAGCTAAAGATGGACAGGTCCAATTTGCAAGAAATCATTGATTGAAGCACCCAAGAAGGTACCCGAGCTGTGTTCTTTTCTTGGCAAGGTGAATTATTACCGGCAGTTCATCAAGGGACATTCAACCATTTGTGCACCTTTGATGGATCTCTTGAAGAAAGACAAGACTTGGACATAGGATGCAAAGTGCCAAGAGGCATTTGAGAGATTAAAGGCAGCCATTGTGGAAGAGCCAGTGTTAGAATTGCCGAGTTGTGAGAAGGTCTATAATGTTTACACTGACGCTTCTGATTTTGCTATTGGTGGTATTTTGATGCAGGATGGGCATCCTATTGCCTATGAATCTCGCAAGCATAATGACACGGAGAGGCGATATACGGTATAGGAGAAGGAGATGTCTGCCATTGTGCACTGCCTACGTGTGTGGCGTCATTACTTGCTTGGTTCTAGATTTGCTGTGTTTACGAACAATGTGGCTACGAGTTACTTTCAGACACAAAAGAAGCTCAGTCCGAAACAAGCACGGTGGCAAGATTTTCTTGCAGAGTTCGACTTTTCTCTAGAGTACAAGCCAGGGAAGACAAATTTTGTTGCTAATGCACCTAGTAGAAAACCGAGCTTGCTTCTGTTGTGGTGGTGCGAGCGGTGTCCGATTTGAAGCAGCAGAATGAAGTCGGGCTGCAGCAGGATTCATACGCCAAAAGCCTCATGGAGTATGCCATGCAAGGGAAGACAAGGCGATTTTTGGTTGACAAAGGGTTGCTGCTCACCAAGGGGAATCGAGTGTTTGTCCCCAAACATGGGAGTTTGTGCAAAGAGGTGCTGAAGGAGTGCCATGACTCGAAATGGGTAGGACATCCAGGCATCGACCGCACTTGCTCATTTTTGGAGAATGAGTACTACTGGCCACGGATGAGAGACGATGTGGAGCTCTATGTGAAGACTTGTCTAGTGTGTCAACAAGACAAGAACAGGCAACTCTCACCACCTGGATTGCTTGAGCCATTGCCGATTGCTGACAGGCCATGGACATGTATATCTATGGATTTCATTGTGAGTTTACCACTAATCGATGGCTGTAGTATTATACTTGTTGTTGTTGACAAGTTCTCCAAGTATGCACTCCTTGTAGTCGCCCCAAAAGATTGTTCGGATGAAGATGCGGCACGCTTATTCTTCAAGCATGTCATCAAATATTGTGGAGTGCCACAAAGCATTGTGAGTGATCGAGATGGATACTTTACTGACGGTTTTGGAGGGAGCTTTTCAAGTTGATGGGTTCCGACCTCAACTTCTCTACCAGTTTTCATCCCACAAACCGACGGGAAGACCGAGAGGGTGAATGCTTTGCTTGAGTTGTACCTACGACACTATGTGAGTGCTAATCAGAGGGATTGGGCCAAGTTGCTAGACGTGGCATAGTTTTCATACGACCTGCAGCAAAGTAAATTAACTGGGAAGAGTCCATTCGAGATTGTGCGGGGCACCAACCGTTGACCCCTTGTGCACTTGCGCAGGGCCACACTGGCACAAGTCCTAGCGCATGGCACTTTGCCAAGGAGAGGCAAGAGCAACGAGATCTGACCAGAAGCTTCTTGACCAGGGCCGCCACAAAGATGAAAAAGTGGGCTGATAAGAAGCAACGACACTTTGAATTCGAGGAGGGTGACATGATACTGGTGAAAATGCTACCGCACCAACAAAAAGCTTTCAAGAAGCTGCACAGCGGCTTAGTTCGCAGGTACAAAGGTTCTTTCCGAGTGGAGAAGAGGATTGGTCGCACTGCTTACAAGCTTCTGTTACCCCACACTGTTGGTTTTCATCCAGTTTGCCACGTGAGCTTGTTGAAGCCGTTTCATGCTGACAAGGGAGATAGCAGTAGGAATGAGTCCAAGCGAGCACCAATCGCTGTGACTGTAGCACATGACAAGCAAGTGGAACAGATCGTAATGCACAGACTAGTTCCACGTCGTGGTCAGAATGCACCCCATTTGGAATACTTTGTTTAATGGAAAGGTCTACCAGAGACTGAAGCAAGTTGGGAGCGCGAGCATCATTTGTGGTAGTTTCGGGATGAGCTAGAAGCCTATCACGAGATGGCTACGATGAGGGCATCGCAGGATTGAGTGGGGGAGAATGTCACACACTAGGATTTCAAAGGCACACATGAATCCTAATTTGAGATGGTGTGTGTGTGGGCTGGCCCATTCTGACTTGGGCTAGGGTTGGCCGCCTTGAGTTTGAGTTGGCATGGACAAGTAAAGAGAAACCTAGCCCAGGAAGGGATCCTTTTACTTGTAGGGAAAGTTAGCTGAAACCTTGCGGTACCTATTATAAATAGGATGCGTGAGGGGGAATTGTTGGGCATGTATTGTTGTTAACATTATTTAGTAATAATACCGAGTCTTCTCCCATATTCTTTGTGTTGCCGATTTCTCTATCTCTTTTATTCGTGATTTTTGCTAGGTTGACAAGCCGCTGGCTTGACCGCACGAGCTGTTGCTGTGCATCATCTTTGTGCCCGTGACACTAGCCCCCCTAGAATAAAAAATTTATATTGGGTATATTGAACTGCGTTAGTAATGTGATAGTTGTTTAATCGTTGTGTGTTGGTTGTGTCCCCCCACCAAAGAGATGCAGGGTTCGAGTATATGAAGTTTGTCATTTTTCACCCACTTTTCTATCCCCCCCTCTTACATTCCCATTTAAATATTTAATTTGTAATACTATTTTAATTAAGTCCCTAGAAATTTAATAGAGTAACAAGTTCGCCCTCCCTAACAATTTTTCTAGAATCCGCCCCTGTTTGAAGGCAAGACCTATTCTAGAACATGGGGTTCAGTGGCTTGTTAGGAATGGTCAATCAATTCGGATTTGGGAGGATAAATGGCTGCCAAGAGAAGGTGAGAGTATTTTTCACTCACCCGTCTCGGGTTTGGATCCTACTGCTACGGTGAGTTCTCTTATTCTACCTAATTCGGCTAATTGGAAATATGGTTTAATAGACACCATTTTCTTTGGAGAAGAAGCTCGACTTATAAAGGGCTTTCCTCTTAGTGCCCGTAGCCTGCCAGATAATCCTTATTGGCCTCTTAGTACATCAGGTACATATACTGTGAAAAGTGGTTACAATGTGGGTTTAACTCTCTTACATCCGCAGTATCTTTCCTCTCTTTCTGGATACCTGATGTTTCACCTGCTTGGTGGAAAAGTTTATGGAACTAAATGTCCCCCCTAAGATTCGGTCATTTGCGTGGCCTTTGTGCACAAATATACTCCATGTCCGAGTTAACATAGCAGGAAGACTACAGGCTGTCGATTCAGTTTGCCCATGGTGTAATGCTGCACCTGAATCGGTTCTGCATTTGTTGGGGGACTGTACTTGGTCTCAGAAAGTATGGCGCTTAAGCTCTATTCCAAACAACATTTGTGATATTGATACTAATGTGACACATGATTGGTTGCAGCACATCCGCAGTTCTCTTGGTGAAACAGTTATGGAACAGGTACTTGTCCATTGTTGGTTACTGTAGAAGAGCCTTAATCTATTGGTTTTTCAAAACGTTCATGACAACCAAGCTAGGTTTCTCTCTCTACTGCCTCTTTTCTTTCTAAATACCTGGAAGCTAACCAACAAGCTCCCCGTGGCTCTCAGTAGACAACGGACAAACAGATGGAAGCTCCCTCCTACTGGTGTGGTTAAGCTCGATTCGGATGTGGCTATCTACAATGATCGGATAGTATTGGCTGCGATTCTGTGTAACTGGTTTGGGGACATTTTAGCAATGGTGATTAAGCAACTTCCGGTACCCATGGAGCCAAATGCAGGTGAAGCGTATGCTGCCCGCCTAGGTGTTTGGTTGGCGTTAGAGATGCAGATCGAGAAGCTTCTTTTGGAGATAGATCGCAGGTGGTTATCAGTGGCATCAAAGCTCACACTCCTCCTAACAACCCTCTACGGAGGATTATTGCTAATTTATCATTTCTTGCAAAGTCTTTTTCTTTTTTTCGATTCCCATTTTATTTCTAGAACGGGCAATTTGGATGTTCATAAACTCTATCATTTAGATTCTTTTCTTACTTTGGCACATGTTTGGTTTTCTCAATTTCTCATTGTTATAGTGGAACAAGTTTCTTCGGATGTAAATTTTATTCAGTCTGAATAAAATTATGTACTATGTTGTTCTAAAAAAAACGTAATTTTTATATACATCATTTTCATGACAAAATTAATGTGCAATGCAGATTTTTATCACTACTGACAATTAATTGTCAAAGAAAAATAGGGTAAATCGTATATATAGGGTCTGTACTGTTTTAAAAGTACCCTTTGGGGGTCTATACTTTTTTTTGTCCCTTTTACGGGTCCAAACTCTTATTTCTGGTCTCTTTTAGGGGTCCGGGGTAGCCCCGCGAATGACTTGGACTGCCCGGCCAAAAGGTGAGACGCACGCGCACCTTTATTGGTCAGAATGCAGCGTGTGAGGAGCGTGTCTCTCACGCTTTGTCCACCTTGGCATGTGGGGCCCACTGGCGCATTTTTTATTGTTAAAAATATTTTTTAATTTTCAGAATTCAGATTTCTTTTTATTAAAACCATTAACAAAAAAATAAAACAATAAAAACTAATTAAACCCCTTCCCACGGCAAAATACAATCAGCTTCACCCTAAAAATCTCAAAATCAAAACACTGAGCAAACCCACCCTCCTTGCTCACAAAACCAACACGAGCAAGAAAAAAACTCCAAAGCGCCAAATTGAATTTGACGAACCCTAAATCCCCCAATTTGATTTTCCTTAACCCGCTTCATCCCTCCATTTACTTCATACCCCCTTCATCTCCTCCATTTACTTTCACTATTGTTGTCCAAAGTAACAGTAGCAACGCCATCACAACCACCAAATTCCCACACGTCCACCACAATTAACACCACAAATTCGAAATCAAAAGAAAACCAAAGCTTATTTAGCACAACCCAATAATAACCATCATTCATAGTCTTAGAAACCAACAACCGTTAGATAGGAAGAAAGTGGAAGACAGCGGCATCCTTGTGTTAGTGTAATATGCCCAAAAGCCAATCATGGATGATTATTTGTAGTCACGTATACACATTAAGGTTATTCCAATAAGTATCGTTTATGAGATAAACGCTTGCACATACTTATAACCCTAGAATATTTCATATTCTTAAATGTCCCTAGGTTATTATTATTATGAATGGGTTGTAATAATAAATTAAGACTAGCGTATGTTGAGAATTGCATATGTGATATGAATTCTACATACGGGTACAAGTTGGAGAACTTGTGGACTGGACCGACCCATATAAGAACCCTACATGGAACGTTATATGTATGTCATTAGTGGTTCTTATAGATGTAATTGTCCTCCGACCTGAGATCATCAAGGTTCCCAACATATGAGTCATGTACTTTGATATTATTCCTAGTCATCCGTAACTGGGTGGACATAAGGGTAATCATTGGATATATGATGATTATGTAGTGGGTTTTGATGAGTCAAGAGGGGATTCGTCCGACCTATATAACGGGTATATTATTGGATGGTTTCTTGATAGAGTTGAACTGTAAATGCACGGCCGTGCTCGGATTATGATATGGTGATATCATTGGTATCCGCTTTACACAGTTAACTCGAGGATCAAGAAACCGAGATTAAACATATACGAGATTGACATATGCCATGTCTCGGTTTAATCTGATAATGGGACGAAGGGATGATGACATGTTTCGAGGCAAAGAGAATCAGTACTGATCTTGTCGTTCGGGTAGCAATGATGTGTTGCTAGACGCCGCTCTTTGCTTATAATTGTAAAATGACATTTTACAATTATTGCCGGATGTTACAAGTGCCTACAGGGTCACACACATAGAACTGTTGATTCGAGCAGTTGGTTGAACTGTGGTTGGACCGGGTGTGGTTGGACCGTGGTTAGATCGTGGTTGGACCAGGTCGTTTTGGGCTGGTTGGTTCACTTATTGTCTGCATAATTGTGCCTCTTTAGGTGCTGTGCATGCTGACAAGGATTAGTGGAACATTATTATGTTAAGACATATAATGGTGGGCAGTGGGGCCAAGGTGTTGGCCATTCACCTCCACTAATGAACCTTTGGGTGTGAGTGATTGAGAATAGATTTTTCTCTTCCACTCTCTCTCTCACGTTTTGGGTTCTGAAAAATTTCAGAGCTAACACGCAGCCCTTCCACCTCTCTTCTTCTTTGTGAAAGAAGGAAGAGCAAAACACCACAACTATACAAGCTCCCGTTTTCTGCTGCTAGCACCCAGTCCGGGAGTGCTCGTTCTTGGATTCGTGTGACGATTCCGGGAAGGTCACGGTTCGTGTGGATACCGTAGAGGAGCCAGGCTGTTGTCTTGCTCTCACTGATTCCATACACGAGTTAGGTGAAAGACCCTAATCTTCAGGTATGTAAATTTTGTTATACGGTTTATGCATGCTTCACTTGGTTCTTGGTTAGTTTCCGTACTTCCGCTGTGCATTTTATGTTCTATATGAAGTGTCATGTAGATTACGGAAACTTACAGTGGTAGCGGAGCCTTCTTGTGAAGCTCTAAACCGTATAAATGATGCATATGAGATATGATCATCTTAGCATGTGTAGGAATCGTTTTGTGTATGAGATATGCTAAATGGTTTTGAACATGATGTGTTTGTGTATTATCAAATGATATGCTGAATTTATTTTGGTATATGTGATTTGCCATCCAATTATATGCATATGTTTGATATGTTTTTGAGTAAATATACATGATATGTTTTATATGATAGAGCATGATCATGTCATATTGTATTCAATTATATATATGTGATATATATGTTGTTAAGGTTGATTTGTCAAAAATGTTTTGACAACAAGCACTTGATTGGTATGAGATATCAATCAAGATGTTTATGGCAGTAGGTCGAAGGGTTCGACTAAGAAAAACCGACTGTCGGTTTGTGTATCGAACGATTGTCGTTCAAGCAAGTTTAGGCCATAACATCGATGTTGGTGTGACCAACATCGATGTTGGCATGAAGATTGGCCTTGGGCGAATCTCCACAACATCGATGTTGTGTGACCAACATCGATGTTTTCATGCAATCACTCAACAACATCGATGTATAAGTGTTAAACATCGATGTTATTTGAGCTCGGCCAAATTGGTTTGAGTTCCAGAGCTCCAACAACATCGATGTTTAAGTGCCAACATCGATATTCTTGAGTTCCAGAACCTAAACATCGATGTTTAAATGTTAAACATCGATATTATAATGCTACTGCCAAATCTTGAACCTTCAAGTACTCACAACATCGATGTTTAAGTGTTCAACATCGATGTCCTTGAGCTACTGCCAAATAGTTTGGAGTTCAAGCATTAAAACATCGATGTTTGATTGTCAACATCGATGTTCTAAGGGCTCGCAAACCTCCAACATCGATGTTTGAGTGTCAACATCGATGTTCTGAGGGTTCGGCAACCTCCAACATCGATGTTTGAGTGTCAACATCGATGTTTTGTGCATTCGCAAACTTCAAACATCGATGTTGAAGGGTTCAACATCGATGTTGTGAAGACCAGTGACTTCAACAGCGAATTCGAGACAGATGGAGGCCGAATTGGTGTCTGGCCTGAACAGAAAAGTTGTAGCTCTACTCTTAGCTTTCCAGGGACACCACGTTTACACAAATCCGAGCTCTACAGCTCTGGATATGGCCAAAATACTAAGTGCTGCCAAGTTGTTGGGAGAATAAGATTCTCAAAACATCGGTGTTTAAGTTAGACATCGATATTCACATATATTTGGTTTTCAAACTTACATGACATCAATGTATGATTTATCAAGAACAAGCATGTGATGTGTTGGAATTATATGTTGATGTAAAATATTAAGTTCTTAGTTGCCTTCCATGATAAGCACTCATCAAGCTTAAGATCAACAATTGGTAGTTCTCTGCCAAAGCAAGGTGCCATTGTTTATCCTAAGAAGGTGCGAGTGTGGGCAAGGGTTGAGAAATGTCTATAAGATAGACTTGGACAAGGTGTTGTTCACTCAACTATCCAAGAGTTGCATAGAGATGTAATTGACAAGAGTTGTCTACCTAAATAGCTATGATATAAGTTTATCAGCCAAAGCTGACTTATGTTGTAGTGAAATATGGATCTTGGCCTACTTATATAATTGTCTTGATTTATGTAATAGGAGCACATTTAATAGAATTCCTTATTAAATGATTTGTATGCATGACTATTATTTGTGTGAGTTGATCATTGTTGTAGAATTACCATGGCACAAAACACTAGCACTTTATTATTGCGATTCGTCCTTGAGTAGGACAAGCTGAATAGGAATAGTTTCTTAGAGTGGCATCACATTTTGAGGATAGTCTTCAAACAAGAAAAATTTGTATGTCCTTGAAGGGCCTATTCTTAATGAATTGGCGCCTAATGCTTCTAGGGGCAGAAGTAGATGCTTGTGAGAAGCATGTTGATGATGTATTGGATGTTGCATGCCTTATACTAATTGCCATGGACTCTGAGCTTCAGAAGCAAGATTAGAACATGTGGGCGTTCGATATGATCGAACACCTGAAATTGCTTTGAGGAGAGCAAGTAAGGCATGAGAGGTACGAGACCTCTAAGGCATTGTTCCAATGCAAGATGGCTAAGTTATCACCCGTTAGATCTCATGTGATCAAGATGATTAGATACATTGAGAGCCTTAGGGGTCTTGGTTTCCTTTGAAAAGGAAAGGGATAAAGCAAAGTTTGACAAGAAGAAGAAATGTACCAAATGGTTTGGTGCATGTGCATCTTCATATTCTCATGTGCTGAAACCCAAGGGTGGTGTTAAAAAGGTAGGAAATTGTTTCCGTTGCAACAAACCAGGCCATTAGAAACGCAACTGCCCTGTTTACCTTGAAGAGGTAAAGAAGCAGAAGGGAAGTGAGACTTCCGCTTCAGGTATTTTGTTATAGAGGCTTATATCTCTACCTCTGCCTCATGGGTATTAGATACCAGATGTGGTTCTCACATTTATGGAAATGTGAAGGAAATGAGAGAGAGTAAGAGATAGGATAAGGATGAGATAGACCTACGTGTCTGAATTACATCAAGAGTTGCTACATTAGCCGTAGGGATTCACTGTCTATCCTTACCGAGGGTTATGGTTTTAGAACTGGACAATTGCTGTTATGTACCTACCATAAGCAGGAATTTGATTTCTGTGTCTTGTATGGACAAGAAAGGTTTTTCATTCATAATAAAGAACAATTGTTGTTCTATTTATTTCAATGAAATTTATTATGGTGGTGCATAATTGAACGATAGTTTGCATATTCTAAACCTAGAAACACCTGTCTATAACGTTAATACGAAGAAGGTTAAAATGAATGATTCTAGTAAAACCTATCTCTAGCATAGTCGTTTGGGCCATATAAACGAGACTCGTATTTCTAAATTCCATAAAGATGGACTGTTAGACTCATCTGATTGATAATCATTTGAGACATGTGAGTCATGTTTATTAGGCAAAAAATTACGAAGGCTCCCTTTACTAGTAAAGAAAAAGAGCTTCGGACTTGTTAGGTCTTATACATACAGATGTATGCGGACCTATGTCTATACATGCTAGAGATGGTTTTCAGTACTTCATTATATTCACTGATGGTTTCAATAGATACGGCTATGTGCATCTAATGAGACACAAGTCTGAATCCTTTGAAAAGTTCAAAGAATTCAAGGATGAAGTACAGAATCGACTCGGAAAAGTATTAAGATACTTCGATAAGATCGAGGAGGTGAATACTTAGGCCGAGAGTTTCTTGATCATCTAAAGAGTTGTGGTATAGTATCACAGCTTTCTCCACCGAGTACACTTCTTCAAATGGTGTATCCGATAGGAGGAACCGAACCTTGTTAGACATGGTTCGTTCTATGATGAGTCAAGCTGACCTTCTATTTTCTTTTGGGGACATGCATTATTGAGTGCTGCATTTACCTTAACCGTGTTCCATCTAAATCGGTCGAAAAGACACCATATGAGATATGGACTGGGAAGCGTCCCATTTTGTCTTTTATGAGGATTTAGGGTTGTGAGGCTTACGTGAGACGTTAAGCATCAGATAAACTCGACCCTAAATCCTACTAGTGCCTTTTGAATGATACCTTAAAGGGTATTGTTTCTATAATCCCATAGAGCACAAAGTGTTTGTGGCTCGGAATGCTATTTTTCTAGAAAGAATGTCTATTTCTAGAAGAATTAGTGGGAGGATAATAGAACTCAAAGAAGTTCGAGATAAAGAGGCTGAGATGGAACAAGAACAGGAACCACAAAGTGTTGTGGACGAGAATCCTGTTCCTGTAACACATGGACCACGTAGGTCGGATAGGATTCGGTATGAGCCCGAGAGATATGGATTTCTCGTGACTCATACCGGTAATGTGATGCTCATAAGTAAGGATGAGCCCACTTCCTATCAGCTGACCATCACGGGTCTTTACTCCAAGAAGTGGCTTGAAGCTATGAATTCGGAAATGGAATTCATGTATGAAAAACAAGGTATGAACCTTGTTTGATCCACCTGAAAGGGTAAAACCTATAGGGTGCAAATAGGTCTTTATGAAAGACCGACATGGATGGTAATGTGATTACCTTTAAAGGGCAATTGGTTGCGAAAGGTTTCAAGCAAGTTCATAGTATTGACTATGGTGAAACCTTCTCACTAGTTGCCATGGTTAAATCCATCCGGATTCTTTCGGCTATAGCCGCATACCATGATTATGAGATATGGCAAATGGATGTCAAAACCGCTTTCCTTAATGGAAAATTTTTTGTGGATGTGTACTTGACACAACCTGAAGGTTTTGTCGATCCAGAGAATGCTAGTATGGTATGCAAGTTGCAGAGATCCATTTATGGATTGAAGCAAGCTTCTAGGAGTTGGAATCTGAGTTTTAGTGAAGTAATCAAAGAGTTTGGTTTCATTAAAAGTGAAGATGTTTCATGTGTTTACTAGAAGGTTAGTGGGAGCACTATTGTTTTCTTGTTGTTGTAGGTTGACGACATCCTACTTATTGAGAATGATATTCCGACACTAAAATCTGCAAAGACTAGGTTAGGAAAGAATTTCTCAATGAAGGACTTAGGAGAAGCTGCCTATATGTTAGGTATAAAGATCTATAGAGATAGATCCAAAAGGCTTCTCGGGCTAAGTCGGAGTACATATGTTGACAGGGTGCTAAAGGCGTTTAGCATGCAAGATTCCTAGAAGGTTTTCTTGCCCATGTCACATGGCATATCTCTCTCAAAGAGTCAATGTCCTCGTACGACTAGGGAGAGAGAGCGGATGAGTAAGATCCCTTGTGCTTCGGCAATAGGTTCTATCATGTATGCCATATTATGTACTCGACCGAATGTCGCTTATGCTCTGAGTGTCACGAGCAGATGCCAATCTGATCCCGGTGAAAGTCACTGGACAGCAGTTATATATCCTTAAGTTCTTGAGAAGCACTAAGGATGCATTCCTGGTTCGCGGAAGCGTTAATGGGCTTGTTGTAAAGTGTTACAAAGATGCTAGCTTCCAAACAGACAGGGATAATTTTATATCGCAGTCAGTTTACGTGTTTTGTCGTGGATGTGGCGCTGTTTGTTGGAAGAGTTCCAGGCAAGAAACAGTTGCTGACTCTACAACTGTGGCTGTACAAAGTTCCGTTTGAGAACTATGTATCAGATCTTTTGACTGAGCCTCTCATGCAGCGGAAGCATGATGGTCATGCTAGATCCACATGTATGAGATATATGGATGATTGGCTTTAGTACAAGTGGGAGATTGTTAGTGTAATATGCCCAAAAGCCAATCATGGATGATTATTTGTAGTCATGTATACACATTAAGGTTATTCCAATAAGTATCGTTTATAAGATAAACGCTTGCACATACTTATAACCCTAGAATATTTCATATTCTTAAATGTCCCTAGTCGATTATTATTACGGATGGGTTGTAATAATAAATTAAGACTAGCGTATGTTGAGAATTGCATATGTGATATGAATTCTACATACGGGTACAAGTTGGAGAACTTGTGGACTGGACCGACCCACATAAGAACCCTACATGGAACGTTATATGTATGTCATTAGTGGTTCTTATAGATGTAATTGTCCTCCGACCTGAGATCATCAAGGTTCCCAACATATGAGTCATGTACTTTGATATTATTCCTAGTCATCCGTAACTGGGTGGACATAAGGGTAATCATTGGGTATATGATGATTATGTAGTGGGTTTTGATGAGTCAAGAGGGGATTCGTCCGACCTATATAACGGGTATATTATCGGATGGTTTCTTGATAGAGTTGAACTGTAAATGCACGACCGTGCTCGGATTATGATATGGTGATATCATTGGTATCCGCTTTACACAGTTAACTCGAGGATCAAGAAACCGAGATTAAACATATACGAGATTGACATATTCCATGTCTCGGTTTAATCTGATAATGGGACGAAGGGATGATGACATGTTTCGAGGCATAGAGAATCAGTACTGATCTTGTCGTTCGGATAGCAATGATGTGTTGCTAGACGCTGCTCTTTGCTTATAATTGTAAAATGACATTTTACAATTATTGCCGGGTGTTACAAGTGCCTACAGGGTCACACACATAGAACTGTTGATTCGAGAAGTTGGTTGAACCGTGGTTGGACCATGGTTGGACCGGTTGTGGTTGGACCATGGTTGAACCAGGTCGTTTTGGGCTGGTTGGTTCACTTATTGTCTGCATAATTGTGCCTCTTTAGGTGCTGTGCATGCTGACAAGGATTAGTGGAACATTATTATGTTAAGACATATAATGGTGGGCAATGGGGCCAAGGTGTTGGCCATTCACCTCCACTAATGAACCTTTGGGTGTGAGTGATTGAGATCAGATTTTTCTCTTCCACTCTCTCTCTCACGTTTTGGGTTCTGAAAAATTTCAGAGCTAACACACAGCCCTTCCACCTCTCTTCTTCTTTGTGAAAGAAGGAAGAGCAAAACACCAAAACTATACAAGCTCCCGTTTTCTGCTGCTAGCACCCAGTCCGGGAGTGCTCGTTCTTGGATTCGTGTGACGATTCCGGGAAGGTCACGGTTCGTGTGGATACCGTAGAGGAGCCAGGCCGTTGTCTTGCTCTCACTGATTCCATACACGAGTTAGGTGAAAGACCCTAATCTTCAGGTATGTAAATTTTGTTATACGGTTTATGCATGCTTCACTTGGTTCTTGGTTAGTTTCCGTACTTCCGCTGTGCATTTTATGTTCTATATGAAGTGTCATGTAGATTACGGAAACTTACACCTTGAGTGACAGAGGCAGCGATGTTCGCATGGTGGCACGATCCACAGGCGACGGTTGCTCGTGGTGGCGAAGGAGATCTGCAGCAACATCTGTTTGCAGACGGCGGCATCAGCGACTAAGCGGCTTCAATGAGGAGCAGAGGCGGCGATCTTGACTTGCCAACGACGGTTGTGGAGTTCTGGTTGAAAAGCAGCGAGTGGAGAAGGAATATTGGTGGTGAGTGATTGTGGGTGATGGGGAGACAATGAGATTAAGAGAGAGAGAGATGATTCGGGAAGAAGGGAGTGTGATTGAGAGAGATGGAAGAGAGGCAGAGAGAAGAGAGAATGATTGAGGTGGTGTGGTGGGGATGAAGAAGAAGTGCAATAGGGAGGGATTTACTCCATTTGGGATTAAGGTTTGTCAATTTCAATTTGGGGCTTTGGTTTTTTTTTTTTTTTTTTTCTTCTGTCGTGAGGGAGAGAGGGTGGGGTTTGAAAGGATTTGATTTGGGGCTGCTGTGATGTTTTCATCAGGCGAGGTTTAATTTTTTTTCTAATTTCTGTTTTTAATTTTTAATTTCTTGTTAATGGGTTTAATAAAAAAATCTGAATTCCATAAATTTAAAAATATTTTTAACAAAAAAATGCGTCAGTGGGCCCTATATGCCACAGGGGATGAAGCTTGAGAGAGATGCGCCTCACGCGCATCATTATGACCAGAAATGGGATCGCGTGTGTCTCACCTTCGGGCCGGGCAGTCCACGTCATCCGTAGGGCTGCCCCGGACCCCTGAAAGAGACTGAAAATAAGAGTTTGGACCTATAAAAGGAACAAAAAAAAGTACAGACCCCAAACGGTATTTTTGAAACAATACGGACCCATATATGCGATTTACTCAAGAAAAATATGAAAAAAAAAACATTGACAGTGGAAGGAACCAAAGACAAAGAAGTCTTTTATTTGTTTAAATATTTTTGTTTGAACCCAAGGAAGATAAATGTACAATTTTATGGCACTACCTAACTCATGTCTTGTCTGGACTTAAAGTTAATTATCAACTTTAACGATTTTTTTATATAAAAAAAATGAACTTTAACGATTGAATGTATTACATTTGTTCTTGAAAGGGTAAAATTCCAGACATTTAAATTTGGCACTATGAAAATTGAAAATTGACAGGAACTGGGAATGAGACTATATCATCTCCAACAGAAATTGTATGGTTTCCTGCTGGGAGAACACTGTAGGCATTGTAATCAACAACCTGCAAACTGCTGCAGACATTGAGCACGAATTTAACCTTCTTTGATCCACCAGCCGGAACAAAAACTCTCTGGAAAGCAATCACTTGCTTAGTATGAGTTGCAACAATCCCTTCTGGTGGCATTGAATAGACAAGAACAACTTCACTCCCATCTCTAGCACCCACATTTTTAACTTCAATTTCAAAGCTAATCTCGTCTTTGCAGTCTAGGTCGTCTATACGCACAGCGGGACAGGGTGGGACAAATGACCCATTTCCATATCTGATGCTATAACAGTGCTGGAGCTTGTTTAGCTTTATATCAGTTGAGCTCACTGTAGATGTTAAGGTGTAGTTGAATTGCGTATAGCTTAGTCCATATCCAAATGGAAAAACCGTGGAGCCTTTGAAGAATTTGTATGTTCGACCAGGATAGCCTAAACTGTCTACTGGTCTCAGTGGCATGGATGTCATAGGTAACATATTGGTATAATTTGCCTCATACCATGTAATAGGTAATCTTCCACCTACAGATATGATGCAACAAAAAAACTTATGCATACAATGCCCAAAAAAAAAAAAAAAAACGATTCCTGTTGGACTTTTATACATACAAATTGATGAATAAGAAAACTTACCCGGGTTGTATTTGCCAAAGATAATATCAGCTATTGCAGGACCACCTTTCTCTCCTGGGTATCCAGCCCACAAGATAGCACCTATCTTTGGATTGTTTTTGGCAAAGGAGATATCTACTCCTCCTGCAGACAAGATTACTAGAGTAACAGGACCTTTGGCAGCACCAGAAACCTGATTAATAAGTTGGGTTTGGAAACCAGGAAGTAGGAGATCATTCCTATCCAAACCCTCAGCCTCAATGGATAAATCTATGCCTACAAAAATTATGGTGGCATCAGCATTTTGTGCAGCTTGCATTGCTGGGGGTATTAAGCTGTCGTTCCCGCACCCGATCTGAGCACATCCCACTTGATAATTCACCTCACCATATTGTGAAAGAGCCTCAAGTGGAGAATTAAATTGGCAAGGGATGCCTGTAATAATCATTTTAATGTTTGTGTTAGTTGAAGGATATATGTTAACATGGTTTAGCATTTCAAATACATATTTCTAGAAGGATAAACTACCTGCATAATTCCCAATCATGGCTAAAGTAGCATTGGCATGAGGTCCAATTACTGCCAGGCTTTTGACCTTGCCAGCATCCAAAGGCAAAGCGTCATTAATGTTCTTCAAAAGAACGATTCCCTCTCTTGCTGCTTCTCTTGCTAATTCCACATGTTCATCAGAGCACACATCCTTCTTTCCAAGTGAAGTGTATTGCTGGATTCCGTCGAAGTATCCAAGCCTCATTAGCACCACATAAAGGTATTTCAATGACCTGTCTATATCTGCCTCCCTGACTTTCCCTTGCTGCACAGAGGATTCCATGTACTTGGGATAGTAACTTCCACAGTCCAAATCCAAGCCTGTTTAGAAGGGAAAAAAAAAAAAAAAAGAGCCGGTAAATAAATTGCACCCACTAATTTTTACAGGACAAGCAATGATCAAACACTGATAATTCTGACCGCTTGAAGATGATTAGGCAGATACAATTATCGGGAATTAACAAGTACTTGACACATGACTTGCCTGCTCTTAGTGTGTGTGCAACTGCATCCTCATTTGAGTCCCCAAGCCACTTATGTTGATCAACTAGAACTTCTACAGAATCGCAATCCGAGACAATATATCTGCAAAATAAATTCTGTTATTAGCAATATGTTTAACCAACCAATTTTTACAGGAAAAAAAATATATTGCTATGAACAGCAAATCCTTAGTTATTATACCCGTGAAGATCCCAATCTCCTCTGATAGTTTGGTTTAAGAGTTTTGGATCAGCACAGGTGGGTATGCCATTGACACGATTATAAGAGCACATGACACTGCTAGCATCCCCCTCTTTTACACACATTTCGAAAGGCCTGTTGAATGTCTCTACCATATCTTGCTCTGTCACCTTCATACGACAAGACAATAAAAGTAAAAATATTTAGTTGGTAGAATTAGATGGTTTTGAGAGTAGAGAAATGGTAGGATGAATATTTGGGTGGCGGGAGAATAATTACTCTGGCATCAAAAATAAAACGTGTGACACTCTTCCAATTGTCAACGTCATAAGCAGCAAAGTGCTTGCAGCAAGCAGAAACTTTCAAAGGCCTTGAGTTCAAATCCTTAAAATTCTCAGTTCCCTCAACATCCTGTAAGCCCCTGACAAAATTAACAGCATACTTGCCAATGACGAATGGATCTTCCCCGGGTGTCTCAAGGATCCTTCCCCATCGAGGATCCCTCACCACATTAATATTCGGGCTCCAAAATGTTAGTCCAGCACGTCCAAGGTTGTACATTGCTCTTGCTTCAGTTGAAATAGCCTGAAGGATACATCAACAATAAATGAACATATACTATAGGAGTTGCCTATTAGGACCAAGAATTAAAAAAAAAAAACAAAAAACACACCCGAAAAGGACTAGTCGCAATCTCTATAATGTATTCGGATATTTCTGGTTAAGAAAAAAATGATAAGCTGCTATTACCTGACCAATTGCTAACCATAGTGACTCGTTAAAACTTGATGCACTTGTTATTACTGTGGGGAAGCTGGTTGCACCGGGGACGAGGGCATCAAAGGAGGTTCCTGGACCTTGATTAGACACCCCATGAAGTGCCTCTGACCACCATTCATACTTAGGTAGCCCCAATCTAGGGACTCCTTGATTGGAGTCTCCAAGCTGGAGGGCCTTTTCACTTAGTGTCATTTGCTTCACCAAGTCATTTGCTCTAACATCGTAACTGAGTGACTTGTCGCAGAAGGCAAATTTTGTCACATCCAATCCAAGAGAAGAGAATCTCTTAGGATCACAAACGAAGGTGAAGTTAGCACCAGTAGGTGTGACATTATCAGGGTGGTACAGTTTAGAGTATAACTTTTCATAAATATCTCTATTAGAAATGTCTCTAGCCTGACCAGAGATGAGAAGAGCAAAAATAACGCAATATGCAAATAGAAAAGAGCTATAAATGTTTGCCATGGTGAGGAATATTGTTTCAGGTTGTGGCTGTGGAATGAGAAAATTGTGCTTAGAGTCTACATATATATATAGGGTGCACAACTGCGCCATCTGTTTTGAACTAAGAAATTTGCCCACGCATGATCTCGCTTATCTTATCTTTTTCTTTTTTTTTTCCTTTTGGTAATAACCCAAATTCTAGTAAAGAGAAGAAAACAAAGAAACAATTGCAGAGCATCAAGCAGCTGTTCATGGCGGATGACAGCATATATTTATGGGAAGACAATCCTGCTTCTCTATATGGCTTGACTACCTTAGATTAACCTTCCATAAATTCCCACAATCCTAGTTGTCAAAAAGAAAAAATTGAGCAAAAATGTATTGTACTCAAGTTGTACTAAAGGATTTATTAGACCAATTATTAAAATTTTCAGACATATATGTACTAAATAGGATTAGGGGCATTTCCTACGTAGTTATCCAGATCGTTCTCTCAAGCTATAAACTAGTGACAGTTCATTCGTTTCTTTTCAGGGTTTTGTTTCTGTATTCCTCATTTTTTTTTTTGTTTTATTATGTAAACTATTACGTGTGACTTGAACATCACAAAAGAAAATATATTATATACACGCTGGACCCAGAGATACATATCCGCTACCTCACATTTATTAAAACAAATCTAGAACAAATTATCTACGGGCTTTCACTTTCCATTGAGGGTTATTTGTTTTCCTAATTTTAAGCCTATGATTTATAATAGATGACAAGGATTCTTTATCCAAGCAATAATTAATTATTAGAAAAAATTCCAACTCAAATGTCGATGTGGTGCCCTGTGTGCAAGATATAATTATTGTATGGATAACATTTGATTATGTGGAAATTCACGTAATTACTATTTAATTTTTCTTGCTTTATTTCTCTCTCAATATAATTTCTGTCATTACCAAAAAAATTCAGGGAAGTTATTTACTTGGAAAGAAAGGAAAAAAAAGCACAATTGTAAAATGGATTTTTCTATGGTACTCACACGATTATGTCCATTGGATATGAATGGTTAAATGATGACCGTTAGATATGGTAATTTTATAATAATATTAGTTTTTATATTTTTATATTTCTTTTTATTTATACTAAAATAATATTTTAGGTGGGAACCCATCTACGATGGTAAGATCCCAGATATTATGACAGCCGTTATATTAGTAGCCATTACTCTTCTTAATAAGAGGTCAACCCAGTAACTTTCATAGGTCGACCTAGCAATTATAAGTATATGCTTTATTTTGGAGATTTAATAAAAGGTTTACCCATTAACTTATAGGTTAACCTATTAATGCTCATGTTAAGGTTGACCTGTTAATCGAAGGGGTCGACCTATTATATTTTTTTTATAGTCACCGATGAAGGGATCTATATAAGGTTGACCTGTTAATCGAAGGTGTCGACCTATTTTTTTTTTTTTTTATGATCACCGTTCAAGGTATTAACCTAATATGTATAGACTTGTTTAATTGTGAAAGGTTGACCTGATTAACTGAAGGGGTCGACCTGATTAAGTGAAGAAGATTGGCGTCCACAAAGACAGACTTGCCAACCATCGAACTTTGAATACCAACGGTACACGAACTTAAAAATAAAAGTAAATAAGATTGATATGAGAATAAAGGTAAAAAAATAATATCATATAAACTAAAGCATAAAAAATATCTATATCCTTTTAAAAACAATAAAGTTATGGCAAATCTTATGTAAAATTTTAAAAATTGGTAAATAAGTTAAAATTTCAAAAAAAAATCATTATTACTCATACTTACACGATTTCCTTTATTTGGTTTATAATAGGTCGACCTCTTATTTTATAACTAGTACACACCCCGTGAAATACATGGGCGTGGACATTGATTTGGTTATATCACAATACAATTTTATGTACTAATTAATATTATTTATATAATATTTTAATTTTAATAAGAATAAATTAAAGTATAGAATATCTTATCATATTAATAAAAAATTTCAACAGACATGATAATCACTTTTTAAATTTAAACTGAATATCATGTTTTTTTAAAAAGACATGATTTTAAACAGATAAGTGAAGATAATTGGTTAAAATTATCATTTCACAAGAATAACTATAATAGATAATATAATGCAACATGTCTTCTTAATATTCTCTTGTATTTCCACATGTCTACTCTTCAATTCTTGCTGAGAAGTGTCTCTCCTATTTATATATGGTTAAAAGACACAGTGTGTCTTTTCACTTTTTCGATTTCAATGTTTATGTCCCTCTTTTCTTTATTTCAAACATTATGTCCCCGAACCTGTTTGAAATGAAGCAATGTCGTCCAAATTACCTCCAATTCCCGGTCATCCAATCACTATCTGCCACGTGTCTTGAGGGTCGGAGCCCGGTTGCCAGGTGGAAATTTCTTTATTCCCCTCCCTCTATTTTCCGGATTTTTATGTTTTTCAGGAAAAAAAATAATTTTAATCTGAGAGGAAAATTTTCCCAACTGCAAAAAAACCAAGGTTTAACTTTTAATCTGACACATGCTTTCCACTACCAATCAACTAAGATTATTCCAGTGAAACCCAAAAACAATAAAAAAAGAAAAGAAGAAATATCCGTTGATTTTTTCTATAAATTGAGAGGGAGCAGCTTAGTCATCACAACACTACCATCACCAAGGCAATTAGCTTTTTTTTTTTTTTTATTTTATGAACACGATTCTTTATTAATGAACAGGAATAAAAGGAAAACAACAAGAAAGCCAAAGTCAACTAACGAATGACTTTGCCAAAGAAAAGAAAACCAATCTGTACAAATACGCTACCCAGAAAAACATACACGAACTTGGACCAACAAAACCAACTCTGCATTTTGGACCATTTCACACTAACACGCTCTTCGACCGAATTAATAGATCAGAAAAGCCATACGGGAAACTTGGATTTCTGGCTTTGAACCACAACATAGCCCTAAACAACACTGTATCCATCATCATATCACAAAAAAAAAAACAACAATATCCCAATGAACTTCCTTAGCTTCAAAAATCAGTTTGTTTCTAGAGATCCATATATTCCAAATGTTTGCAAAAAATATCACCATCCATGGAGCTCTAGCTTTTAGAGGCCTAACCAAACCCATCCATTGAGTAAAAAAATCTTGGAAGTTTCGTGGTGAACACCAGCTGACACCCCGCCAGTGACAAAACCTACACCAAACCCTCCAACTAGCTATACCCACTGAGAAGAATTTAAGATGTCTCTAGCCACACAACTAGCCACCCTCTCTCAACAATGGCCCTATTCTGTGGCCGTGATATTCCTTGTTCCAATCCTCATGATCCTTCTGTTCAAAGCGAAAGGTTAGGGAGGACTGAAACACCCACCAAGCCCCCCATGTCTTCCCATCAGAGGCAACTTTCTCTCGGTCATTCCATCGAACACCTGGTATCACAGCTCCATCCGCCCCCACGACACATACAGATTCAGCAAAGAATTTGATATATAAATATCGCTAGAATAGCCGAGTTTCACGATATGGGAGTGTACGCAGCGGCCTTGTCCGAAGTCTTTGGAATCGAAGAGGGACTTGAGGAGGAAAGGGTAGGTGTAGTTGTTGTGGGCAATGGAGTGACAGAGCATGTAGGAGTAGACAGAGTGAGGGAGGGACACCGGGGGTGTGGGAGTGGGCGAAGGCCTTGATGAGGGAGTTGCAGGTGAAGACATGAGGGCGGGTGTGGAGGTGGGAGATGAAGAGAGGGAGGAATGTAGTTGGAGAGGAGATGGATGTTACGGAAGATAAAGGTAGGGGAATAAAAATAATAATAAAAAAATATTTTAATTTTTTTCCTCCAATATATAAAATTCTGGAAAATAGAGGGAGTGGAATAAAAAAATTTCCACCTGGCAGCCGGGCCCCGACCCTCAAGACACGTGGCAGACAGTGATTGGATGACCTGGAATTAGAGGTAATTTGGACGACATTGCTTCATTTCGAACAGGTTCGGGAACATAATGTTTGAAATAAAAAAAAGAAGGACATAAACATTGAAATCGAAAAAATGAAAGGACACACAGCGTCTTTTAACCATTTATATATATAATAGATTTAGCTGGCCCACTCCTAAAAATTGCCTTTGTTAGCTAATAGGTCGACCTGGAAATTTTACAGGATGACCTCCTTTAAAAAATTATTTTAAAAGATTGTGTTTGCTAGCTAATAGATTGACCACTCAAATCTAACGCATTCAACCATTGATAGGTCGACTTGCGAATTTGACAGGACGATCTGCTCGCAATAAAAAAAATTGTATTTGCTATCTAATAGGTTGACCTGTTAATTTAAATGTATTGATCTATTAGGTCGACCTGTGATTTTATTGGGTTGACCCATCTATCTATTATATCTATTATATATATATAGCGAGACATGGTTCAAGAATGATTAAAGTAGGAAATTTAAAAGGATATGAAAAGGACATGTTGTAACAGCCTGGGTAAAAATTTGGATTTTTACCGGGACTGTAAAAGTCGTTATACAGTGATTTACCTTAGAATTTAATCTTGGGTAATTAATTCAAGGTAAATCAAGCGTCGTTTTTCGAAACCGAGGTTTTTCCTGCACTTGTGATTTTTCCGTGGATTTTATGGACCAAAGTTGGTATTTTTCGGGTCCCGGAATCCTCAGAAAAATCACACCGGAAAATAACTAAGGGGGGTATGTAGTTATTTTCTGGTCCGGTCTGGACTCGCTTCATATGCAGACAAGTTGCATTATTGAGGCAGCCGCCTGCACAGTGCCGCCACCTGTATAAAAGAAGAAGAAATCCCAGGAAGAGGGGAGGAAGAAGAGAAAAAGAGAAAAGAAAGAAGAAAGAAAAAAAAAAGAGAGAGGAAGAAAAGAAAAGAGAGAAAAGAAAAAGAAAGGAAAAAAGAAAACAGAGGAGAGAAAATGGAAGGAAAAAAATAGGAAAAGAAAAAGAAAAGAAATGGAAAAGAAAAAAAAGAGAGAAAAAATAGAGAAGGAATACCGATCCACCCGCAGCAACCCGACAACATGCCGCCGCCAGCAACCATCTGCAACCGTGCCGTCAGCCGCCATCGCCTCGCCTTCGTCGTCGTTCTGCTTGCTGCCACCGGGAGACGTAGGCGCCGCCCCTACGATCTGCAACAGCTGCCGGAAGCAAGACGACCGTCTGCAACCGTCGCCGTCCACAACCGCACCCAGCAGGCCACGCCGACGCCGCCTCCACGACCTGTAGCTGTCGCCGATGCCC
The DNA here is from genome assembly GCA_028386065.3 of Turnera subulata. NCBI lineage: Eukaryota > Viridiplantae > Streptophyta > Magnoliopsida > Malpighiales > Passifloraceae > Turnera > Turnera subulata. The sequence goes on along the minus strand of JAKUCV010006612.1, from coordinate 127,143 downwards.
CTGTCTCCTGCCGGACCACCTGGCGCCTCTGCCCGTGTCGTCGCCTCGCCGTCTCGCGCCGCCCCGTCACCACCTAGGTGAGCACCGGGTTGAGGGTGACCCGACTGGTTGGGGTTGGCCCGGGAGTGGTTTGGCCTGTGTTGGTGCTGGGTCAGGCCTTGGCGGCCCTGAGCTTGGGCTTTCTCCTTGGTCCAGGCCCTGCACCTAAGCTGGACCTCCTAGGTTGACCTGGGTTGGGTGTTTGACCATGGGGTTCGACTGTGCTTCTTGGGCCCAGTCCTTTAAAAATAAAAAAATAAAAAAGGAAAATATATATATTATGGGAAAAAAATAAAAATATAGTATATGGTTATATTTTGTAAAAAAAATAAAGTAATTATCATGTTATATTATTTTCAAGAAATTAAGGTAATTATGTCATGGTTCTTTAAATAATAATATGGTAAGAATGAGTTATAGTATTATGGAAAATATATATATATATATATATATATATATATATATATATATATATATATATGAAGTATAGAAAAAAATAAAATGATATCACTAACATTATTTTAAGAAAATGTAATTATAATATGAATTTCCTTTCAAAAATTATTATTAGAGTAAATAATCTTAGAAAAGAGGTATATATACTATGAAAATGTTTTGGAAATAAATATGGTATTGTATATTCTGGGAAATATTTCACTAAGTATATATAATAATACCTTTTTGAAAAATAAAATAATAATATTTGGTAATTATGTTTCGGCAAGTATAATAATTTTATGGAGATGATGACGTATAACCAAAGGGGGTTTAATTTACAATTTATGGCATCATAGCATACCTATTATGTGCATCTTATGTGTGCATTTGTTATTTGTTATATAGGAGTCGATAACGAGCAGTTCCTGTGGAATCGGCTTTGGACCGATTGATGTTTTCAGAGTTGAGTAATCGGCTAAGGTGTGGATGGATTTCCTTTGATATGTGCCTATATTACTCAGTTGTTGTGTTTGATGATTGTTGCACTGTTGAGTGTTGCATTTGCTGTGGTTTGATTCGGGATGCTTATCCCAGTGTCTGGATTGATTTTGGGATGTTTATCCTCATGATTTAGTTTTGGGATGTTTATCCCCGTGCATTGAGTTTTTGGATGTTTATCCCTGTGTCTTTTTGGTATAAAGATTAATGGGTTAAATAATAAAATGTGATAAGGATGTCGATCCTTGGTGTTTTGGTTAGGGATGTTGATCCCTAAGATTTGGTTTTGGATGATGATGATATAATTGTCACGTGGTAAGTAGTGGTACGACTCGATGGTTTAAGACTGTTTTGTGGTGGCCATGATCTGGGTTACTTGTGATATGCATGTCTATGCTTGGGATGTCTATCCCGTGATTATATTTGGGATGTCTATCCCTGGGTTACTATTTTGGGATGTCGATCCCTGGGCTCTCTTAGTTTTGATCTGACACCCAAAATATGTTGAGAACCAGGTCTGACCCCTAGCTTATCCGTGACGGGGCCCGGAAAGATAAAATTGGTAATTTGGATTTTTGTTTAAGTCTTTTTGGTCTTGGACCAGTATTGGGTCGAGTCTTTTGGATTGGTATGTTTTGGCTGTTATGCTTGTTTTCGACCTTTAGTATTTTATAGTGTTGCATATTGATTGTCTATCCATGGTTGGTGGGCACTTCAGACTCACCCCTCACCTGCGGGCTTTCGTCCCGTAGGTTGAGTTATTTGTGGTTCAGGTATGATGCATTCCAGACAGGCTGCGGCGTTATCCCTCGGACAGGACTCGGATCCATTAGATTGCATCAGGTTTTGCACATGTTGATATTAAGTTTAAAATTGCTTCCGCTGTGCTATGTTTTGGGTCCCCGGGCTCGGGTGACCTGTTTTTTATATTGGGCCGATGGGCCGGATTTATGTGTCGATGTCCCCGAGATCGGGTGACGTGTATTGATGTTGCATCGTAGGGCCGCGTCTCGTGTTGTTTTTACTGTTGTACAGTTCCGGCACGTGTTTACTGAGACTGGTAAATACGGGTCGGGGTGTTTCATTTTTTGTAGCGGAGCGGGCGGTAGGTCCTTGGGTGATCGTTTGCTTATTTGCTGTGCATAGCTCGCTCCATATGTTTATTATTTGCATTTATGTCATTTAGTTAGTACATGATGGATCCAGTCGAGGGACGCCAGCTTGCCACAAAACATTCACATAAGAGGTAAATGATGCCATAAATATGCAGAAACATAAATATTATTATTACTAACATTAATATTACATTATCATTATTATTTAAAATATTCATCTCCTTGGTACAACATTGACCCTGAAGCTATTGGGGTCATTGTTAATGTTGACCCTGATGCTATCGTTCCATGAGAACCATATACCGCCCGTGTTGTTCTGGCCAGGAAGCTCGAACCGGTTTGCTGGAGGGAACCGAAGTGGGATGACACCGTGATCGTCTTCAGGCTGCCACTGGGTCTCCGTGAGCAGAACCATGTTGAGCTTGTACTGGTTCTTCAGATCCCTCAGGGTACGCGAAAACTCTTGGGAACGCCTAGCGATTCCTCTAGAGTTCCACACCAGTAGTCGGGCCTTCGGCCAAGTTTGGGGTAACCGAGTTACTCTGAGCATGCTCTGGGCAGTCATCGAGAGCTGGTAGTAGGTGCCTTGGTCCAGGAAATGGCAAGTGGGCTCTAGGTTGAATTCCTGAAGTCTTTCAGAAATGAAAAACATGGCGGAATTGGCCGAGCCGTAGAAGGAGGTCCTCAGGGTGCTCTGGTCCTCTAGGAAGAACGTCTCTTCCGTGGGAGTGACAATGAACCTGTTAGAACAATAGCCCTTCGCTAGAGGGGGGGTGAATAGCGATAACCGAATAAAAACGAAATAAGCAGGAATTAAATGCGGAATTGAAAGAATGAAGGACAAGCAATTTATCCTGGTTCACACACACTCTACTAGTGTGGCTAATCCAACCCTTCAAGTCTCACTTGAAGATTTCACTATCTACGTTAAGCTTACGGGTGCTTAACAAACCGTTACAACCTAGGAATTCTAGTCACAAGAATCCTAAACCTGAAAGTTCAAGTCACATGAACTTCAGCTCTCTTGCTTGAAGATACCTCACTTCAAGACTTCTCACACAAGAAGATATACCCCTCTTCTTATGAATCTAACCAAGGGAACTAACCTCCCTCAAGGTGTATAACAACACAATAATCACTCAAACAAGAGGTCTCTCTCAAAGAGCAGATGTGAGTGTACAAATGAAGCTCTAAAAGGCAACTCTCAAATCCTCAAAAGGATATTGGCTCAATAATAATCTTGATGAATGTATGGAATGAATGCTTGAATGTTGAGAGTTGATTCATTTTGAAACATAGCTAAAAATGCTCAATTTATAGCTCTGAGAAGTTATAGAGCCGTTTTAAATCCACCCAAAAACAGCCTTAAACAAAACATAGTGGGTGCTGAAAAAGTTGTCTGCTACAACGGCAAAACATCGATGTTTTCACTTTAAACATCGATGTTTTAGCCAGCAATTTTAAATTATTGCTCCAACGGCTAGTAGAACATCGATGTTGCATTTGAGAACATCGATGTTTTCATACTCAACATCGATGTTCTCCAATTCAACATCGATGTTTTTGAGCTTCGCAAAAATATGATGAAAAAGGGTTTATGCATGAACATCGATGTTGGAAAATGAAACATCGATGTTTTTTGGCTTCGGCAAAATTCATTTTGAAATCAATTATCAGAACATCGATGTTTCCAATAGAACATCGATGTTTTTCCGCTTCTGCCAAATTTTGGAAAACCTTGAAGAAATCACAACATCGATGTTTTAATGACAACATCGATGTTTTGACCAACGGTCACAAGAACATCGATGTTTTATAATCCAACATCGATGTTTTGGAGCTACTGCCAAAAAGATTAAAAATCAATATGAAGAACATCGATGTCTCAAATCACAACATCGATGTTTTGATCGGGCAGACCATTTTTAAGTGCAACGGTCATGAGAACATCGATGTTTGGGATGCCAACATCGATGTTCAGACCTTACTGCCCGTTTTGGAAGAAGTTTTAAGGCAGCAACATCGATGTCTAAACTTACTACATCGATGTTCATCATTTGAAAACACATTTTGTGATTGAAATGATGCTATGAAATGCATGAGTAAAACTTGTTTTATTTTGAGCCAATGCCTAGGAGAAGTTGAGTGTTTTACCTTGTACAAAGGGGTCCTAACTTCTCTTGCTCTTTTTGCACTTTAACTCTTGATCATATCTTTACTTGAGTTTTTGATCACTTTGGTTGAGCACTTGTTCGCTTGATTTCTTTTTGCTTGATAGAATGTGATTGTCAATATCAAAACCTTGTACAAAATAGATTCCTAACTTCTCTTGCTCTCATTGCACTTCAACTCTTTGATCAACTTCACTTGAATTCTTGATCACTTGGGTTGAGTACTTGATCTTTGCTTGATTTCTTTTTGCTTCAAGGTTGTCATCAATTGAGCCAAGGTTTGTTATTATCAAAACCCTGAAATGAAACAAGGAGGCATGAGTTCTAACAGAACCTCGACGAGTAGAGTTTGTCGACAAAGACCAGACGAGGCATCCTGCCGAGCTCATTCGGTAATTCCTCTGGACGTTCGTTGATCAGGCTGTAGGCCAACCGGTTTCTTCTTCCGAGGGAGGCACCCTCAAGAAAGAAGACAGACGATGGAGCAGGCATGTTGTCTCGATGCATTGTGTTTTTCTTTTTTTCTGAACGTTGTGTTTTCTTTGCCTGAGCATTTTGTTTTCTTTTGGATGCTTTGTGGTTTTTGTTTACCGTTGTTTTGCCTTTTATAGAAAAAAGTTTACCTGTTTTTCAAAGAATAAACCCCACTTGTTCCCGAAAAAAGAAAAAAAAAGAGGGAAATAGAAAAGAAAAGAAGAAAAAGAAAGAAAGAAGAAAAAAGAAAAGAAAAGAAAAGCGAACGAAATAGTAAAGAAAAAGAAAAAAAAAGAGGGAAAAAAGAAAAAAAAAGGGGAAGAGATGGAAATGAAAAAAAAAAAGAGAGGAAGAAAAAAATAAGAGAATAAAAAAAGGGAGCAGTAAATAGTAAAAAAAAAGGTAGGAAAAAAAGGGCAAAAAAAAAAGAAAAAGAAAAAGAAAAAGAAAAAGAAAAAGAAAACAAAATAAAATATTTTTCGGGGATAGAAAAAGTAGTTTCTTTTCACAAAACTCCAAACCGTTTTCATTCTTCAAGGTGTTGCTTTTTGAAAATTTTGCCGTTGCCTCATTTATTCTGCATCACTTTGTGTGTTTTGGGCTACAAACGCAAGTGTTTTTCAGCTCTTTTCCATCTCACAATTCTCTTTCGCCCTGGCTATCTTGGCGTTTCTTTTATGGTTATTTTTCTATATTTTCTACATCTTTTGTCACATGCATCCGTGATCGTTGTGGCTAGATTGATGGGACCATACCTCGGGTGGAGTGCATGTGCGACAAGGTTACACCTGTTTGGACATCGTGGAGGGATAAGATGTCTGGAAGATGTTTTTGGTTTGTGGACAGGTGGATATCGTTTCTTTCGAGGGACACAGGATGTTCTCGTGATCATCACCTTGCGAGTTAACGGATGTCGTTTTCACAAGGAGAACCAATATCTCCGTCGGCTATACGAGTTGCTTTTCTTGGGTTCGAGGACATGTACGATCGATCTAGAACGCTGATCATGAAAAACGAGTTTTGTTTTGTTTTCAATTTCTTTATATTGGTTTTACTTCCTTTTGTTGGTTCTGTTTTTAATATATTTATGTTTGAATTTATTTTCCTTCTTGATGGTTTGTTTTGCTTTAAAATATTTTGATTTTCTGTTGAACATGAGTTTTCATAACTTAACAAGAGATTTGTTTTAAAGAGAAGTTGTTTTATTTTATTTCTTCTTAAAGTTTTACAATACAGAGAAGAAGTACTCTATTGAGTTACATGCTTCTCAAGGTCTTTTACAAGCTTTTGGATGTTTTTCATGTGAGGAAAGAGATCCGCACACGCCAGTTCTATCTGCATCACCGCCGAGCTGACCTTCTTCAATAAAGTGTTCAGTTGTGTCAGTGTCTGCAGTGGAGTATCGCTGGGAGCAGTTGCCTTGCCCTTCTTATCCTCAGCTTTCTTGTTGGCACGCTTCTTTCGCTGTCTTGGGGAGACTACCATATCTTCCTTCAGACTGATGGTGTTTGTCTTGAACCGCTTCTTGGGAGGTTCTTCATCGGAGCTTATCGGAAAGCAGTACCACCGATATAGGTGTTATCCTCGGAGTTTGAGGTGGTTCTTGTTCTTAGTGGAGAGTCCATGGCTGAGAGTGAGTTCTCAGTTATGAGGTTCGGTTTATATAAGCGGAGGAGATGTCACTTAAGGGTATAAGCGGTATCTCGCGTTGAGTTTGGACACCTGGTAGAGTATACCAGAAGCTTATCGTGGTAGGACCCACGGATAAGACGGAATTTCAAGGACAAAATTCTTTTTAAGGTGGGTATAATGTAACAGCCCGGGTAAAAATTTGGATTTTTACCGGGACTATAAAAGTCGTTATACAGTGATTTACCTTAGAATTTAATCTTGGGTAATTAATTCAAGGTAAATCGAGCGTCGTTTTACGAAACCGAGGTTTTTCCCGCGCTTGTGAGTTTTCGGTGGACCCGGAATCCTCAGAAAAATCACACTGAAAAATAACTAAGGGGAGTATGTAGTTATTTTCTGGTCCGGTCTGGACTCGCTTCATATGCATACAAGCTGCGTTATTGAGGCAGCCGTCTGCACAGTGCTGCCACCTGTATAAAAGAAGAAGAAATCACAGGAAGAGGGGAGGAAGAAGAGAAAAAGAGAAAAGAAAGAAAAAGAAAGAGAGAGGAAGAAAAGAAAAAGAAAGAAAAAAAACACACGAAAAAACAGAAGCAGAGAGGAGAGAAAATGGAAGGAAAAAAAAATAGGAAAAGAAAAAAAAAAGAGAGAGAAAAAAAGAGAAGGAATACCGATCCACCCTCAGCAACCCGACGACACGCCGCCGCCAGCAACCATCTGTAGTCGTGCCGTCAGCCGCCAGCGCCTCGCCTTCGCCGTCACTCTGCTTGCTGCCACCGGGAGATGTAGGCGCCGCCCCTACGATCTGCAACAGCTGCTGGAAGCAAGACGATCGTCTGCAACCGTCGCCGTCCACAACCGTACCCAGCAGGCCACGCCGACGCCGCCTCCACGACCTGTAGCTATTGTCGTTGCCCCCGTCTGCAGCCGAACCACCTCGCGCCTCTGCCCGTGTCGTCGCCTCGCCATCTCGCACCACGATTGATCGCGCCGCCCCGTCGCCACCTAGGTGAGCACCGGGTTGAGGCTGACCCGACTGGTTCGGGTTGGCCCGGGAGTGGTTTGGCCTATGTTGGTGTTGGGTCAGGCCTTGGCGGGCCTGAGCTTGGGCTTTCTCCTTGGTCCAGGCCCTGCACCTAGGCTGGACCTCCTGGGTTGACCTGGGTTAGGTGTTTGACCATGGGGTTGGGCTGTGCTTCTTGGGCCCAGTCCTTTTTTTAAAAAAAAAAAGAAGAAAAAGGAAAATATATATATTCTGGAAAAAAATAAAAATATAGTATATGGTTATATTTTGTGAAAATAAATAAAGTAATTATCATGTTATATTATTTTCAAGAAATTAAGGTAATTATGTCATGGTTCATTAAATAATAATATGGTAAGAATGAGTTATAGTATTATGGAAAATATATATATGAAGTATAGAAAAAAATAAAATGATATCACTAACATTATTTTAAGAAAATGTAATTATAATATGAATTTGCTTTGAAAAATTATTATAAGAGTAAATAATTTTAGAAAAGAGGTATATATACTATGAAAATATTTTGGAAATAAATATGGTATTGTATACTCTGGGAAATATTTCACTAAGTATATATAATAATACCTTTTTGAAATATAAAATAATAATATTTGGTAATTATGTTTTGGCAAGTATAATAATTTTATGGAGATGATGACGTATAACCAAGGGGGGTTTAATTTACAATTTATGGCATCATAGCATACCTATTATGTGCATCTTATGTGTGCATTTGTTACTTGTTATATAGGAGTCGATAGCGAGCAGTTCCTGTGGAACCGGCTTTGGACCGATTGATGTTTTCAGAGTTGAGTAATCCGCTAAGGTGAGGATGGGTTTCCTTTGATACGTGCCTATATTACTCGGTTGTTGTGTTTAATGATTGTTGCACTGTTGAGTGTTGCATTTACTGCAGTGCCTTGATTGATTTTGGGATGTTTATCCTCATGATTTGGTTTTGGGATGTTTATCCCGTGCATTGAGTTTTAGGATGTTTATCCCTGTGTCTTTTTGGTATAAAGAATAATGGGTTAAATAATAAAATGTGATAAGGATGTCGATCCTTGGTGTTTTGGTTAGGGATGTTGATCACTGAGATTTGGTTTTGGATGATGATGATATAATTGTCACGTGGTAAGTAGTGGTACGACTCGATGGTTTAAGACTGTTTTGTGGTGGCCATGATCTAGGTTACTTGTGATAAGCATGTCTATGCTTGAGATGTCTATCCTTTGATTATATTTGGGATGTCTATCCCTGGGTTACTATTTTGGGATGTCGATCCCGGGGCTCTCTTAGTTTTGATCTGGCACCCGAAATATGTTGAGAACCAGGTCTAACCCCTAGCTTATCCGTGACGGGGCCCGGAAAGATAAAATTGGTAATTGGATTTTTGTTTAAATCTTTTTGGTCTTGGACCAGTGTTGGGTCGAGTCTTTTGGATTGGTATGTTTTGGCTGTTATGCTTGTTTTCGATTTTGAGTATTTTATAGTGTTGCATATTGATTGTCTATCCATGGTTGGTGGGCACTTCGGACTCACCCCTCACCTGCGGGCTTTCATCCTGTAGGTTGAGTTATTTGTGGTTCAGGTATGATGCATTCCAGACAGGCTGCGGCGTTATCCCTCAGACAGGACTCGGATCCATTAGATTGCATCAGGTTTTGCACATGTTGATATTCAGTTTAAAATTGCTTCCGCTGTGCTATGTTTTGGGTCCCCGGGCTCGGGTGACGTGTTTTTAGATTGGGCCGATGGGCCGGATTTATGTGTCGATGTCCCCGAGATCGGGTGACGTGTTTCGATGATGGGCCGTAGGGCCGCGTCTCGTGTTGTTTTTACTATTGTACAGTTCCGACACGTGTTTACTGAGACTGGTAAATACGGGTCGGGGCGTTTCACATGTGCCTCAATATTAGTTAGATGTTTGATTGTTTGAGGCTTCTTTAATTTTTTTTTATTCAAATTATGTAACGATCCGGGTAAAATTTTTGTGATTTTACCAAGTTGTTTTGACTTTTACGGAGGTTAATAAAATTTTATTGCAGTTTATCGAGAATTCAATCTTTCCGAATAAATTTCAATACCGTCTTCCTTACGGAAGTTTTGATTATTATTATTACAAATATTATTATTGTTGTCATTGATAATATTACCGTTAATATTATTTCTTTCATTATAACCACCATCGTCATCATTATTATTATTGTTACTATTATTAATATTGTTATCATTATTATCAATATCATTATCGTTATTACTACTAACATAACCAAGACATTTATTGGCTGATATTTCAACAATTCACTAATCAAAATCTAAAAAGAAACGTATTCTTTATGCATAAATGTGTTTTAGAAACTTATTTTGAATGTCATAAAAGAATTTAAATACTATTAATGAGTATTCTAAAATTATAATTTGGTTTGAAACAAAGACTTTAAACACGAGATTATGGGGAGCGTCAACCGAGCCCGTCGTTGTCCAAAACGACTACATTCCATGTGTCGCCAGGCACTAAAATTTGCCCGACAACACCAGCTTTCCTATACTTCCTTTCTTCTCTATTTACCTTTGTTTTATTTTATTTTTTTCCAACCCCTTCTCCTGTTTTCCTCCCAGCCAGCCCCTACCCCCACTTCCATCTTTTCTTCTTTTTCTCTTGTCTTTTTTCCCCTTCATTTCCTTTATCTTCTCTTCCCCTTCACCGATTCCCTCACGCTCCCCTGCCTCCTTCCTTTTCTTTTCTTTCTTCCTCTTTCCTTTCTTCTCCAGTGAACCACCCCCACCACCCGAGCCATCACCTCACGCACCGCCGCCACCAACCCCTCTCTCCCTCGCCGTTTCCTCCTCAGCCGTGTCCGCCTCGCTCCCTGTCGCTGCATGCCAGTGAACCCAGCCGCGCCGCCGACCAGACGAGAAGAGTCGCCGAGTCTTCCCCGATCTGCTTCTGCCGACAGTCACACGTCGCTGCCTCCTCCCTTCGCGCCTTCCGCCGTCGCTGATCTCGTGACCGCGTGGGTAAGGACTAGCGACGATCCTTGTCCCTCTCCCTTTCTTTCTTCATTCTTCTTCCTGAACCCGATTCGTCACGATTTGGACTAATCGGGTCTTGGTTCTGTGTGTTTGTTTGTTTCTGGTTTGTGTTTGGTGTGGCCGAGGTGGATGTGTGGGGTATGGTGTTAATGGTGTTGTTGTGGTTGTGGGTTACGGTGTTCTGGGCAGCGGACGCTACTGTGTGGTGGTGTTCCGGCCACCGGTGTGTAGCCATGGGGATGGTGTGTTCGTTGGGGATCGGATTGCTGTTTTGGTGCTACGGGTATGGTGCTCTGTTTGATGATGAACAGTAACAGAGGAGTTTTGGGACTGCTGTGATCTGTGCTGGTCGGAATTCGGCGAGCTTCCGGTGTCTCGGGTATTTTTCCGGCGAGCCCGGAAACGGACCTTTGGGTAAATCCCGAGCCTTCGGACCATATGCATCTAACGGACCTTTGAACGGCCTAACGGACCCGGACTAATTAAACGAAACTTAATAAATAAAAAAAAATAATAAATTTTAACCTATGACATTCTTTTATGCCTTTTTGTATTTTATCTATGCTTCTTTTATTTATTTAATCATGCTTTTAATTTCATTTTCTGGGCTATTAGAAAGGCCCATCGTATTTAATTTCTCAGTTTTATATACGTTCTGCCTGGGCTCGCACAAGGCCCATTGTATTTAATTTTCGGTTGTTTAATTTTTTCTGGGCTAATTAATAGAAGGCCTATGTTTTTTATTTATTTTAATTATGTCTCTTATTTAATTTTCAAAATTATGTTAATATAGACTTATCCTCTGTTGGGCTAAACATTCGTGAAGGCCTACCGAGCTTAATTCCTAATTCTCTTTAATTATGTTTTAATTGGATTTATATTATAAAAGGCCTAGATATACATATTTCTATTATATTGATTTTCGTAATCCTAGGCTAAAATAATATTAGACCTATACCTTAATTTAATTACTGAATTTAATCTTATACAAGTATGTACATATGCATTGTATAACGTATTGCAACTATTTTCACCGGCTTAGATATTGCTAGGCTATATTTTTATTTATCCAACGATTATAGGTTTAAGTATATACGTACTTACGATTATATAAGATTTACTAAAGGTATATATATTTTACAGTGATTATTTCTTCTAGCTAGTATATGTATATATAGATGGGTCATAACGTGACTTAGTTACAACATAATTTGTATGAATAATTATATATGTCTAATGTATATATATCCAGCACGAAATTTATTAATGGTTATATTATGTTTTGTTAATGGTAATATTACTATTTTTTTCTGAAAAGAAATACTATCAATAATATTGTTTTACTACACTATATTGATTTCGCCTACTGATTTTATTATTACTATAAGCTATATTAACCTAACCTCTTATTATGTACGAGCTTTACTAAATATTAAATAACCGACATATTATTATTACTAAATTTACTGTATTTATTATTACTTTACTCGGAATAATTATCTTATGAGATACTATTGACCTCATATTATATACTACGAGTATTTTATGGGTTATAATTACTTTACAGCTGTAAAAGCAACGTATAATGGAAACGATCTTGGAACGACGGTAACGATGTAATTGTGGATAAGCAGAATAATAAAAATTAACCTCATGCATTGCATTTTCCGATCTTCATCGTATGTGATTATATGTGTTGATATGATATAGGGTCAGATAAAGCCATATGGATTATTTGCTGGTTCAGAGATATACCAGGTGAGAATATAAACTTATAAACTTCGGTATGCTGCCTGTGATACTCGAGCTGTTGTTTGAATTGTTGGTATTATGTTCGTATTGTTGATACTTGCTTTGATCATGATATACTGGATCCTACTGCGCTGCTTACTGTGATATCTGGACTCTGTGTGCTTGGTGACTATTGCAGTTTGTATAATTGTGTGGTGTCGGTTGAGACTTGTAATTTAAAAGTGAGGATGGATAACCCTTGATATGTGCCTATAATACTTTGTGTGTTTTGTTATTTGATTGGACTGTTGAGAAGGTCATTGTTTGTTATTTGACTGCTATGGATATTGTTGTTGCTGTTGTTGGACTGTATTATTGGTTCTGTGAATATTGTGTTGTAATTGATGTTGAACTGTTACTTGTGAATAATTGGTGTTATGAAATTGTTGATGATTTGGTTTGTTGAATAACTTGGGATAATAGAAAGTTGGATAATTGGGGAAAGAGTACTGGAATTGGAAATGGGAATTGTCATGATGATTTAATTGTCACGTAGAAAGTAGTGGTATGACTAGATGGTTAGAGGCTAGTTCTGTGGTGTCATGGCCGGTTTCTTGGTTTGGGGATATTGATCCCGGTTTGGTTCTGGGTTTGGGATGTCGATTCCTGTGATTTGGTTTTGGAATGGATATGACTTAATTGTCACGTGGTAAGTAGAGGTACGACCAGATGGTTTGAGACAATTTTGTGGTGGCCATGATCTGGGTTACTTGTGATGGGCATGTTGATGCCGGTTTGATTGGGATGTTGATCCCTGAGATTTGTTATTAGGATGTTGATCCTTGAGATTTGTTATTGGGATGTTGATCCCGGGTTCTTTTTGATCTGGTACCAGGAATAGGTTGATAACTTGGTACGACCCTAGCTTGTCCAGTGACGTGGGCCAGGATATAAAATTGGAAAAGATAATGAGTGAGTCATGTCTTTTGGTTTTGGGCAGTCTTGATCAGTATTGTCTTTGATCTTGTTGTGGCTATTGCCTGTATTTCTTCTTTGAAGTATTATGGTTGCCTGTATATTATTGATTATCCATGATTGTGCTTAAATGCATCGGTGAGCGTTTCGGACTCACCCCTCGCCTGCGGGGTATTTGTGGTACAGGTAAGATGCATTCCGGCTGCTGTAGCATACCCTCGGGCAGGACTTGGATCCATTAGTTTGAATTGGAATTTGCATATGTTGGTTTTGAAATTATAAATGCTTCCGCTGTGCTATAATTTGAGTCACCGAGTTCGGGTGATGCGTTCTTGATGTTGGGCCGTTGGGCCAGATTTCTAATGTTTATGATGTTGGGCTGTTGAACCGGTTTTTCTGATGTTTACGTTGTTTGTGCCACATGACGGCACTGTTGTTCGGTAATCACTGTATGTTGGGTAAATTTTGGTCGGGGTATTTCGTTTTGGTAGCGGAGCGGGCAGTAGGTCCTTGGTGTTTGTTGTGCTTGTTTGCTGTGCATAGCTCGCTCCACATGATTTTCATGATTGCATGCATATCCATAATGTTAGTGCATTATGGATCCAGTCAAGGGTCGCCAGCCTGCTGCAGAACATCCACATGTAAGTATTCTTCTCATGAATACGTATTGGACGCCTAGTTTTCAGTAGTTCGGTGCTTAACTGTTTTGTTGTTTTGTTGAGCCGAAGTTTTGAAAAAAAAAAGTTTTTTTTTGAAAGATAAGTTTTGAGAAATGATAAATTTTTGGTGAAGTGGAAAGTTTTTAAGTATGCTATAACCGACGGTTTGTATGTTTTTTAGTAAACGGGAATTTCGAGGACGAAATTCTTTTTAAGGTGGGTAGAATGTAACGATCCGGGTAAAATTTTTGTGATTTTACCAATTTGTTTTGACTTTTACGGAGGTTAATAAAATTTTATTGCAGTTAATCGAGAATTCAATCTTTCCGAGTAAATTTCCATACCGTCTTCCTTACGGAAGTTTTGATTATTATTATTATAAATATTATTATTGTTGTTATTGATAATATTATCGTTATTATTATTTCATTACAACCATCGTCGTCATCACTATTATTATTGTCACTATTATTAATATTGTTATCACTATTATCATTATCATTACCGTTATTACTACTAACATTATTCCAAGATATTTATTGGCTCATATTCCAATAATTCACTAATCAAAATCTAAAAAAAACGTATTCTTGACGTATAAATGTGTTTTATGAACTTATTTTTGATGTCATAAAAGAATTTAAATATTATTAATGAGTTTTCTAAAATTATAATTTGGTTTGAAACAAAGACTTAAAACACGAGATTATGGGGAGCGTCAACCGAGCCCGTCGTCGTCCAAAACGACTACGTTCCATATGTCGGCAAGCATTAAAATCTGCCTGACAACACCAGCTTTCCTATACTTCCTTTCTTCTCTCTTTACCTTTGTTTTATTTTATTTTTTTCCAACCCCTTCTCCCGTTTTCCTCCCAGCCGGCCCCTACCCCTACCCCCACTTCCATCTTTTCATTCTTTTTCTCTTGTCTTTTTTCCCCTTCATTTCCTCTATCTTCTCTTCCCCTTCACCGATTCCCTCACGCTCCCTTGCCTCCTTCCTTTTCTTTTCTTTCTTTCTCTTTCCTTTCTTCTCCAGTGAACCACCCCCACCACCCGAGCCATCACCTCACGCACCACCGCCACCAACCCCTCTCTTCTTCGCCGTTTCCTCCTCAGCCGTGTCCGCCTCGCTCCCTGTCGCTGCAGGCCAGCGAACCAAGCCGCGCCGCCTACCAGACGAGGAGAGCTGCCGAGTCCTCCCCGATCTGCTTCTGCCAACAGTCACACGTCGCTGCCTCCTCCCTTCGTGCCTTCAGCCGTCGCCGATCTCGTGACCGCGTGGGTAAAGACTGGCGGCGATCCTTGTTCCTCTCCCTTTCTTTCTTCTTTCTTCTTCCAGAACCCGATTCGTGACGATTTGGACTAATCGGGTCTTGGTTCTGTGTGTTTGTTTATTTCTGGTTTGTGTTTGGTGTGTCCGAGGTGGATGTGTGGGGTATGGCATTAATGGTGTTGTTGTGGTTGTGGGTTATGGTGTTCTGGGCAGCGGACGCTACTGTGTGGTGATGTTCCGGTCACCGGTGTGTAGCCATGGGGATGGTGTGTTCATTAGGGATCGGATTGCTGCTTTGGTGCTGCGGGTTTAGTGCTCTGTTTGACGATGAATAGTAACAGAGGAGTTTTGGGACTGCTGTGATCTGTGCTGGATGGAATCCGCGCGAGCTTCCGGTGTCTCGGGTATTTTTCCGGGGAGCCCAGTAACGGACCTTTAGGTAAATCCCGAGCCTTCGCACCATATGCATCTAACGGACCTTTGAACGACCTAACGGACCCGGACTAATTAAACGAACCTTAATAAATAAAAAAATAATAAATTTTAACCTATGACATTATTTTATGCCTTTTTGTATTTTAACTATGCTTCTTTTATTTATTTAATCATGCTTTTAATTTCATTTTCTGGGCTATTGGAAAGTCCCATTGTATTTAATTTCTCGGTTTTATTTACGTTTTGCCTAGGCTCGCACAAGGCCCATTGTATTTAATTTTCGGTTGTTTAATTTTTTCTGGGCTAATTAATAAAAGGCCTATGTTGTTTATTTATTTTAATTATGTCTCTTATTTAATTTTCAAAATTATATTAATATAGACTTATCCTCTGTTGGGCTAAACATTCGTGAAGGCCTTCCGAGCTTAATTCCCAATTCTCTTTAATTATGTTTTAATTGGATTTATATTATAAAAGGCCTATATATAATTATTTCTATAGTATTTATTTTCGTAGTCCTAGGCTAAAATAATATTAGACCTATACCTTAATTTAATTACTGAATTTAATCTTAAACAAGTATGTACATATGCATTGTATAACGTATTGCAACTATTTTCACCGGCTTAGATATTGCTAGACTATATTTTTATTTATCTAATGATTATAGCTTTATGTATATATGTACTTACGATTATATAAGAATTACTGAAGGTATATATATTTTACAATGATTATTTCTTCTAGCTAGTATATGTATATATAGATGGGTCATAACGTGATTTGGTTACAATATAATTTTTTATGAATAATTATATATGTCTAATATATATATATATATATATCTAGCATGAAATTTATTAATGGTTATATTATGTTTTTTTAATGGTAATATTATTGTCTTTTTTTCTGAAAAGAAATACTATCAATAGTATTGTTTTACTACACTATATTGATTTCGCTACTGATTTTATTATTACTGTAAGCTATATTAACCTAACCTCCTATTATGTACGAGCTTTACTAAATATTAAATAACCGACATATTATTATTATTAAATTTACTGTATTTATTAATACTTTACTCGGAATAATTTTCTTATGAGACTATTGACCTCATATTATGGACTACGAGTATTTTATGGGTTATAATTACTTTACAGCTGTAAAAGAAACGTATAATGGAAACGATCTTGGAACGACGATAATGATGTAATTGTGGATAAGCAGAATAATAAAAATTAACCACATGCATTGCATTTTTCGATGTGCATCGTATGTGATTATATGTGTTGATATGATATAGGGTCAGATAAAGCCATATGGATTATTTGCTGGTTCAGAGACATACCAAGTGAGGATATAAACTTATAAACTTCGATATGCTGCTTGTGATACTCGAGCTGTTGTTTGAATTGTTGGTATTATGTTCGTATTGTTGATACTTGCTTTGATTATGATATACTGGATCCTACTGCGCTGCCTACTGTGATATCTGGACTCTGTGTGCTTGGTGACTATTGCAGTTTGTATAATTGTGTGGAGTCGGTTGAGACTTGTAATTTGATAGTGAGGATGGATAACCCTTGATATGTGCCTGTAACACTTTGTGTGTTTTGTTGTTTGATTGGACTGTTGAGATGGTCATTGTTGGTTATTTGACTGCTATGGATATTGTTGTTGCTTTTGTTGGACTGTGTTATTGGTTCTGTGAATATTGTGTTGTAATTGATGTTGAACTGTTACTTGTGAATAATTGGTGTTATGAAATTGTTGATGATTTGGTTTGTTGAATAACTTGGGATAATAGAAAGTTGGATAATTGGGGAAAGAGTACTGGAATTGGAAATGGGAATTGTCATGATGATTTAATTGTCACGTGGAAAGTAGTGGTATGACTAGATGGTTAGAGGCTAGTTCTGTGGTGTCATGGCCGGTTTTTTGGTTTGGGAATGTTGATCCCGGTTTGGTTTTCGGTTTGGGATGTCGACTCCTGTGATTTGGTTTTGGAATGGATATGACTTAATTGTCACGTGGTAAGTAGAGGTACGACTGGATGGTTTGAGACAGTTTTGTGGTGGCCGTGATCTGGGTTACTTGTGATGGGCATGTTGATGCCGGTTTGATTGGGATGTTGATCCCTGAGATTTGTTATTGGGATGTTGATCCGGGGTTCTTTTTGATCTGGCACCAGGAACAGGTTGATAACCTGGTACGACCCTAGCTTGTCCAATGACGTGGGCCCAGATATAAAATTGGAAAAGATATTGATTGAGTCGTGCGTTTTGGTTTTGGGCAGTCTTGATCAGTATTGTCTTTGATCTTGTTGTGGCTATTGCTTGTATTTCTTCTTTGAAGTATTATGGTTGCCTGTATATTATTGTTTATCCATGATTGTGCTTAAATGTACCGGTGAGCGTTTCGGACTCACCCCTCGCCTACGGGGTTTCATCCCGTAGGATGAGTTATTTGTGGTACAGGTACGTGTTAGGAACAATAGACTTAAGCTAGAGGGGGGGTGAATAGCTTATGACCGAAAATTAAAAACTTTGCAGGAATTGAAGTGCGGAATTGAAAGAATGAAGGACACAAGAGATTTTTATACTGGTTCACACACAACTAATTTGTGGCTAATCCAGTCCTTCAAGATACACTTGAAGAGTTCACTATCTACCGTTAAGCTTCCGGGTGCTTAACAAACCGTTTACAGCCTAGGAATTCTAATCACAAGAATCCTACATACTTGCTTGAAGATACCTCACTTCAAGACTTCTCTCAAG
>JAKUCV010006612.1:32487-108746 GCA_028386065.3 Turnera subulata | reverse complement strand
GCTTGATTTCTTTTTGCTTCATCTTGGTTATGATCTTGGTTTGTCATTTATCAAAACCTGTAATGAATGAACCATGAAGACATAGGTTCTAACAATTTCCCCCTTTTTGATAATGACAAACACCTAGAAGTATATGCTAATGTTTATAACATAAAGATGATTCCCCCTATGTTTTACAAACTATGATTCCCCCTATCTTAGTGCATATACTTCTTCCTATTTTCCCCCTTTTGGCATTAGCAAAAAGAAATAGCGATGAGAAGAGGTTGGGAAGTGCTTATGTAAGAAATAGGTGGTGCTTTTGAAACATATTAGCTACATCTATACACTTCGATATGAGTCAAGATAAGGAATGTGATATCCTCCTCCATATGAGGCATGTTCCCCCTATGTTGTTGCCTTAGTGAGGAGAGTACCTGCAAAACAAATTAGGGGACTCTCCGACGCCCAAGTCAGTAATGGTCGAGGGAATTTACGAATGCAAAGATTACATCAAAGTAGAGTCAAGGATGCCAAGTTCGGTTCGTATGCGAAAGTATGACTCTTTGTCTAAAGGCTTTGTGAAAATGTCAACTAGTTGAAATTTAGTTTCAACAAATTCAATAGCTATATCTCCCTTAGACACATGATCCCTAATGAAGTGGTGCCTAATGTCTATATGTTTAGTTCTTGAATGAAGAATGAGATTCTTAGTCAAGCGTATGGCACTTGTGTTATCACATCTAAGAGGTACTTGACTAAGACTTAGACCATAATCCTTTAGTTGTTGTTTCATCCAAAGAATTTGTGCACAACAACTTCCAGCGGCAATATATTCCGCTTCAGTGGTAGACAATGCAACACTAGCTTGTTTCTTACTAAACCATGAACCTAGCGAGCTACCTAGCAAATGACATGTTCCACTAGTGCTTTTTCGATCTAATTTGCAACCGGCAAAATCAGAATCGGAATAACCTACAAGGTGATGACTAGAGCCTTTAGGATACCACAATCCAACATTTATTGTGCCTACAAGGTATTTCATTATTCGTTTTATAGCCTTAAGATGGGACTCTTTAGGACAAGATTGAAACCTTGCGCACAAGCACACACTAAACATGATATCAGGCCTACTTGCTGTAAGGTAAAGAAGTGATCCAATCATACCTCGATATTTCTTAATGTCAACTTCAATACCTTTCTCATCTTTTTCCAAATGAATGGAAGTGCTCATTGGTGTGGCCATTTGCTTGGAATTGTCCATTTCAAAGCGCTTGAGGAGCTCCTTGCAATACTTGGATTGGGAGATGAATGTTCCTTCCTTCATTTGTTTGACTTGTAAACCGAGGAAGAATGTCAACTCACCCATCATGGACATCTCAAACTCATTAGTCATTATGGTAGAAAATTCCTTGCACAAAGACTCATTAGTGGCACCAAAAATGATATCATCTACATAAATTTGAACCAAAAGGATGTTATGGTTTTTATTCTTTATGAATAAGGTAGTGTCAACCTTGCCTCTATTGAACCCGTTATCCAAAAGAAACTTACTCAAACGTTCATACCAAGCTCTTGGAGCTTGTTTGAGACCGTAAATAGTTTTCTTAAGTTTGAAAACGTGTTCAGGAAATGCATGATCTTCAAAACCGGGGGGTTGAGCAACATATACTTCTTCTTGAATAAAACCATTTAGAAATGCACTTTTAACATCCATTTGATATAATTTGAAGTTCATAGATGATGCAAATGCAAGCAAGAGACGAATGGCTTCTAGTCGTGCAACGGGTGCATATGTTTCCTCAAAATCTATTCCTTCTTCTTGATTATATCCTTTAGCTACTAACCTAGCTTTGTTTCTTGTTATTGTGCCACTTTCATCTAGTTTGTTTCTAAACACCCATTTTGTGCCAATTATAGTATGATCAATGGGCCTCGGAACCAATTCCCAAACATCATTATGTTTGAATTGATTTAGCTCTTCTTGCATAGCCAAGGTCCAATGTTCATCATTAATTGCTTCTGAAATAGTTTTAGGCTCAATTTGTGAAACAAATGCAATGTGCCCTATGTTATCTCTAAGTGAATTTCGAGTACTTACCCCGCGGTTGATATCACCTATTACCGTGTCAAGAGGATGATCTTTGGACTCTCTCCATGCTCTAGGTAATTCTTGGTTGATATCAACCGTTGTGTCTTGAATGTCTTCCACAGGGCTTGGTTCTTCTTGTTGTGGTGTAGCCTCTATTTCTTGTTGAGGTGTTGGTTCAATTGGAGTGCCTCCTTTCTTCCAAGAGATGTTTTGCATAGCTTCTTCTTCCTCATCATTCATTGACATCTTCTCGAGTGTACCTACAAGATCATCACAAAAATCCTTTCTCGCCAAGCGAGTATCATTTTCTGCAAACACAACATGAGGGGATTCCTCAATACTCAAGGTACGTCTATTGAAGACTCTATACGCTTTGCTGCGCAATGAATAACCGAGAAAGATGCCTTCATCAGATTTTGCATCAAATTTTCCTAGATTATCTTTCCCATTATTATGGACAAAACATTTGCAACCAAAGACTCGTAGATGAGAAATGTTAGGCTTTCTTCCTTTGTATAATTCATAAGGCGTTTTCATGAGAATTGGCCTTATGATTGCTCGGTTTAACACATAGCAAGCCGTACTAACTGCATCGGCCCAGAAATACTTGGGAATTTTAGCCTCATTGAGCATTGTTCTTGCCATTTCCTCAAGACACCTATTCTTGCGTTCAACAACGCCATTTTGTTGTGGTGTCCGAGGGGCTGAGAAGTCATGCTCAATGCCATATTTATCACAAAATGCTGAAAATTGATTGTTTTCGAATTCACCTCCATGATCACTCCTAATGCAAGCAATTGAACAATCCTTTTCATTTTGAACTTTCTTGGCAAAACTCTTGAAAACACTAAATGCTTCACTTTTGTGAGTTAGAAACAAAGTCCAAGTGAATCTAGAGTAATCATCAACAATTACAAAAGCATAATAATTTCCACCAAAACTTTTAACTTGTGAAGGACCAAATAGATCCATGTGCAAAAGTTGAAGCGGTCTAGATGTTGAGACAACGTTTTTGGAACTAAACGAGGCTCTCACTTGCTTCCCCTTTTGACATGCATTGCATATAGAGTCCTTTTCAAATTTAATCTTTGGAACACCAACTACTAAGTCTTGTGACACTAATTTGTTTAAGGTCTTCATGTTAACGTGAGCTATTCTACGATGCCATAACCACATATCATCTTCTTTGCTCATTAGACATTTTGAAAATCTTGATGAAGACTCTTCCAAGTTAGCCATATAAATATTGTCAATTCTATCACCTTGTAGAATGATCTTATTATCACTAAGACGTTCTACGGTGCATGACTTGGAATCAAAGATTACACGATTTCCCTTATCACATAATTGACTTATGCTTAAGAGGTTGTGTTTAAGACCCTTAACAAGTAAAACATTATCAATGGAGGAAGACTTATCTTTGCCAACCGAGCCAATGCCAATGATCTTTCCTTTGTTGTTGTCTCCAAAGACAACGTTTCCTCCATTTGATGGCTTTATTTGCAAAAATTTGGATGCGTCTCCGGTCATATGCTTGGAGCATCCGCTATCAAGGTACCAAAGTACACTTGATGCCTTCAAGCACACCTACAAAAACAAATCAATGAGATTTAGGTACCCAAATCTTCTTGGGTCCTTGAGCGTTAGGTGCATATTGGTTATGAGCTTCTTCTTGAGCCCAATGCCTATGCCTAGTGAAACAAACAGGAGCAATATGTCCTATTCTATTGCAATAGTGACAAATGACATTTGGGTTATGCATTCTTCTAGGTTGATAGTAGTTACTATGTTTCCTATACTTATGCACATTGCTCACTTGGTTTACCTTAGGTTGTACCTTAGGTTTCTTCGATTCTACTTTACGTCTTTTAGGTTCGTTCCTAAAACCTATTCCATGCCTAGTAGATTGCAAATTACCTAGCATAGAATTCAAATTTTTATGAGGAGTATTAAACTTCTTCAAGGTAGTTTCAAGTTGTTCAACTTGTTTCCTTAAAGGTATGCATGATGAACATTCCTCTACACTCTTCTTTCCTAGCACCTTATTTTCATCCATTAGCTTCATATTTTCACATGCTAATTTTTCATTTTGTTCTTTTAAGGAGCCACAAGATACACATTCTTTAGGTGTGTCTAGAGTCTTAATTTCTTGCTTAAGATTTTTGTTCTCAATAGACACATTTTCCATATCATTCTCCAATGTTATAACTTGTTTCCTTAAACTCTTATTAACTTTGGAAATAGAAATGAATTCACCATAAAGCTCATCAAATGCATTTTGTAGTTCCTCAATTGAGACATTTTGAGAAGTGGTACTTACCTCTTCCGGTTCTTCCCTTGCCATAAGACATAGGTTCGCCGTTTCTTCTTCATCACTATCGGATGATTCGTCACCGGAGTCGCCTCCCCATGATATGTATGCCCTTTGCTTCTTGTAGGACTTCTTCTCCTTTCCTTCCTTTGCTTTGGGGCATTTGGGCTTGATGTGCCCACTCTCTCCACACCCATAGCATTTGGGTGGCCCGGACATCTTTCTTCCTTTCTTTACAAATTCCTTCTTCATGAATTTGTGGAATTTGCGGATGACAAGTCCGAGTTCTTGATCATCATCACTAGAGTCCGATTCGGAGAGTTCTTGTGTCTTCTTGGAGGCTTTGAGAGCTATTGTCTTCTTCTTTGATTCCTGCATAGAAGGCAAAGAGGGTTTAAGAATGGTAGTTTCATAAGTTATAAGATTACCTCTTAGACTATCAATCGTTGTGTTGTTGATGCCGATGTTTTCGTAGATGGCATCCGCCTTTGATCGCCATTCGGGAGTGAGACTTCGAAGAACTTTTCTGACCAAGTCCTTGTCGGAGTAAACCTTCTTGAGAGCATGAAGCTCATTTATGATTTTGGAGAAGCGGTCGAACATCTCCTCAATTCCTTCATTCTCCTTCATACGAAAGAGTTCGTAATCTGCAGTGAGGGAGTCGATTTTGGCCTCTCGAACTTGATCGGTTCCTTCGTAGGTGACCTCCAGCTTATCCCACATCTCTTTTGCGGTTGTGCAGCAAGAGATTTTCCGATAATCGTCGGGATTGACTGCACAATAGAGCATGTTGATTGATTTGGCATTGTTTTCAACCAATACAGTGTCTGCAGCATCGTACTCCTCCTCCGTCTTTGGAACTTCGACTTCACCAACTTTCTTCTTCGGAATTTGCTCTCCAACCTTCATGATTCGCCAAAGAGCATAGTTGCTGGATTGGAGGAAAATTCTCATCCTCTCCTTCCAGTAGCTGTAATTTGTGCCATCAAAGTACGGTGGACGGACGGTTGAGTGTCCTTCGAGAATTCCTGCATGATTACTTGAAGAAGCCATGGAAGATTTCCTCTCAAACGGTTAAGTCTTCAGAGAGTTAGGCTCCGCTACCAATTGTTAGGAACAATAGACTTAAGCTAGAGGGGGGGTGAATAGCTTATGACCGAAAATTAAAAACTTTGCAGGAAATGAAGTGCGGAATTGAAAAATAGAAGGACACAAGAGATTTTTATACTGGTTCACACACAACTAATTTGTGGCTAATCCAGTCCTTCAAGATACACTTGAAGAGTTCACTATCTACCGTTAAGCTTCCGGGTGCTTAACAAACCGTTTACAGCCTAGGAATTCTAATCACAAGAATCCTACACACTTGCTTGAAGATACCTCACTTCAAGACTTCTCTCAAGGAAAGAAAATCACTCTTCCTATGAGTAGCTACAAGGGAACAAACCTCCCTTTCAGTGTATGAACAACACTATAAAGATTACTCAAACAAAAGCTCTCTCAAGAGTAGGTATGAGTTACAATTAAGCACTAATAAGGCAACTCTCAATAATCTCAAAGGAATTGGCTCTTAAACTTGATTGAATGTTTTGCAATGAATGATGAATGAAATAGAGAGTTGATTGGTTGATAAACACAGCTAAAAATGCTCAATATATAGCTCTGAAAAGTCATGGAGCCGTTTGAAATCCACCCAAGAAAAACACCTTTAAACAAAGCTTAGTGGGTGCTGAAAAGTTGTCTGAACAATGCCTAAACATCGATGTTTTAAAGTAGAACATCGATGTTTTGCCCATAAAATTTGAATTTTGGGCTAACGGTAACTAAAACATCGATGTTCTAAATCCCAACATCGATGTTATTTTGGTTCGGCAAAATTTCTTTTGAAAGTGACCACCATAGAACATCGATGTTGCTTTCAAGAACATCGATGTTATTTTGCTTCGACAAAATTTCTTAAAAGCTGACCATTGAAGAACATCGATGTTTAATTTACAACATCGATGTTTTGATTAGGTGAAAGTATTTTCAAATGCAACGGTCATGAGAACATCGATGTTTGGGAAGCCAACATCGATGTTTTTTGCCTTCTGCCAAATTTTGGAAAACCTTGAAGAAATTACAACATCGATGTTTCAATGACAACATCGATGTTTTGACCAACGGTCACAAGAACATCGATGTTTAGAATGCCAACATCGATGTTATTTGCCTACTGCCAAATGTTGAAAAACTTGGGAAAACAGAACATCGATGTTTGTTGACAGAACATCGATGTTTTGGACTAAAAACACAATTTTATGTTTGAAATCATGCTAATGAATTGTATGATTGAAATGTGTTTTGTTTGAGCCAATGCCTAAGAGAAGTTGAGTGTTTTACCTTGTACAAATGGGTCCTAACTTCTCTTGCTCTTCTTTGCACTTCAACTCTTGATCATATCTTCATTTGAATTCTTGATCACTTTGGTTGAGTACTTTTTTGCTTGATTTCTTTTTGCTTCATCTTGGTTATGATCTTGGTTTGTCATTTATCAAAACCTGTAATGAATGAACCATGAAGACATAGGTTCTAACAATAATTGATGGTTGAAGTCTGGTGATGGCATGTGTTGTGTTTTGTGAATTGTTTGTGCACTGTGTTTGCTATTGCCTAATGCCGGTGTACTTGTAGTTGATTTGTATTTGTATATTATTGGTTTATTTGTTTGCGGTGAGTCAGTGGTTGGTCTCACCCCCTCACAGACCTGTTACAGGTTAGCTGTTCGTTGAGCAGTGGTGCATATCAGCAGGTGGCGGTGCTTTCGTCCTCGGGTTGGATCCGTAAGGTGCTTTACAATCATATTTGCTTATGTATTTGTCTTCCGCTGCATACTCGAATCGTATTACTTATTGTATTATATATTGCGTAATTAAATGATGATTATCTTATTTGTGTCGTATCCCGGCTAGAAAGGGCAGTCTTTTCACATGCTTTAAATAATTTAATTAGATATTTTGGGAAACGAGTATTTAGTTGATGAATATTTTTCGTGTCCCGGGAAAGATAAGGGCAATTTGGTCATTTTATATTTAAATTCTATTTTATATTAATAAATTGGGACACGGGCGTTTCATTTGTGGACTGGTCGAATTTTGTATGTATGCTGATACACAAAATTTTCTGGAGCTCTCTTGTTTGATGGTATAAATGAATTTTGTAGTTGAGCTCAAACCAAAATACCACCTCTGATTGCCCTGTGCACATGAATTTTGTAGACCAATTGATACCAAAATTAAGCCCAGAATTCTCCTTGAATAAAAGAAGCTCCAATAACCTCCAAGCTTTTTTCAACCACTTTGAAGATGTGATGCTCAAGACTCTTTCCCCATTTAATCTCCATCATTGCTCATGTCAAATGATGAGTATTCTTTAATCTTCAATCACCACTCATACTTGCTTTCCTACAAAGAACAATCAAGTTTTTGATACCCAATTTATCTTGGGTCCATTGGGGTTAGTCATGATACTTTTTGGTACCCAAACATACTTGATATGGCATTTTCTTTGTTTAAACATGCAAGTACGAGTACCATGGCCATATTTTCCAAACAAATGACACGTGATAGAAGGACTATAAGATTTTTCACATCTAACAAAATTATCATAGCCAAAGACTCTTGCTTTGTAGGATTGTTGCCTTCCACCATAGGTATATGCCTCAACATGGTTATGAAATGATCTAGCATTATATGCTTGTATTCTAGAATTGTGACCATATGATCTTGCATTATGAGCAAATGATCTATCATAGTAAACATGTGATTTAGCACCATGAGCATATGATCTCCTATCATAAACATTAGCATAATGAGATCTTCCATATCTAGCACAAAATTTTGCATTTTGAGCATATGTCCTTCCATCATAAGTATATGGTCTAGCATAACTTCTCCTTCTATATGCTTGTGATCTACCGTGTTGGACATGTGATTTTGTATTATGAACATGTGTTCTAGCATCATGAGCATATGATTTAGCATGTCCAAATGATGCAACATTATGAGATGAAGATGTAACACCATATTCATATGTCTTAGTATTAATCACAAAAGTACTAGCATCACATGACACATTAGATGCACCAAGACCTTCTTTTTGCATTGGATGTCTTTGTTGTCCCAAGAGAAGATTAAGACCATCTCTACCATTAGTGAACTTTTCTAAAGTACTTTTCAAATCAACAACTTGAGACTTAAGAGAATTATTCTCTTTACCCAATACATCACAAGCACAAAAATTAGATGTCATCTTCTCATTAAGCTCATTATAAGAAGCCTTAAGAACACACTTCTCTTTTTCAAGAGCTTCAATTTGCTTCTTACATGCAAGATTCTTTTTCAATGACTTTTCAAATTCATCATGCAAATTAATGAAAGCATCATGTAGTTCCTCAAAAGTAAAATCATCAGATGAATCCATTACCTCATTATCTTCAAAAGCCATAAGACATATACTTGCTTGTTCATCAATTTCGGATCCACATGAGCTTGAATCAAGATCATCCAATGCCTTCATGACTTGATTGGTTCCCTCATGAGTGATGCACAAATGTTTCCAAATGTCATGAGCGGATTTACAAGTTCTAACTCTTTCTACGTCCACCATACTTAAACCACTTAGTAAGCAATTCTTAGCCAAAGCATCAAGAGCACCTTTGTACTTCTCACTTTCATTCCAATCACTCAATGGAATCGATGGCCTCTTCCAACCACTTTCAACAATCTCCCAAGCTTCTAAGCTTTGACTCTCTATAAAAATTTGAATCCTTACTTTCCAATAATCAAAATTCACACCATCAAAGTAAGGAGCTTTGTGGATGTTGTAACCCTCAAAAGCCATGATCTTTACTCTAGGAGGTCAATCCAAAACAAAGAGACCTAGGCTCCGCTACCAATTGTAGACACAAAAGGCTAAAAAGAAGGGGGGGGGGGGGGGGGGGGGGGGGTGGTTGAATTAGCCTCTAACAGAAATTTTATACTTTAACTCAAACCAGTTGGCACCAAACTAGACAGATTTTGTATATGAACAGAAACCAAAATCTGGGTATGTAAAAGAAAATGGACAAAAATTGATAGAGGTAAACACACAAGAATTTAGAGTGGTTCTCCCTAAATCCTATTGGTACATCCACTACTCAAGGCTCCACCTTGAGATTTCCAAAATCTAGTAAATGACTTCTTCCAAGGTGAAGTCCAACCTTTTACAACCAAGTTTTTTCAAATGATCAAGCTCAAATCTTTACAAGAGTTTTCCCAAGGCTCACTCTCTAACCTAGGCTTTTGCTAAGGCTCAACCCAAACCTATACAAGAGTTTTCAAAGGCTCACTCTCAAACCTATACAAGAGTTTTCAAAGGCTCACCCTCAAACCTATTCAACCCCTTAAGTAAAATTTCTCCAATCCTACTTAAGGTATGATTTTCTAACAACCAAAGAGGGACTCACTCTTTGTTAATACAATTTAAGCCCAAAGATATCCCAATGGTATAATGCTCAAGAACAAAGAATTAAGTCCCTCAATAATTTCTAATATTAAGCTCTAATCTCTCAATGATTTATGAGCCTTTAAGCAAGCTTCAATGGGATGCAAATAAAGTTGTAGTGGCTTGCCTTGAGTCTTCTTTGATGAAAGGAGAGAAGCCTTTTATACTTGTCCAATAGTGTGTCTAACGGTCATATTTTTAAAAGGCCAAGTAGTTTGTTTTGCTGGGAGATTTTGGTGTGAGCAGACCTACAAAATTCCCACTGGAACTCTTCTTTAAAAAATGTGGCTTCTTACTTGTCATCTTCTTGTTTCTTCAATCTTCCAAAACATAGCTCCCATTTGAAAGAAACAAAATAACGGCTCTTTGAATCATTGGTTGGTGGGTTTGAGAGTTGTTTTGGTACTCACTTATAAAGCTCCACATGTTTTCTTTTTGAAGTACAATCTTCCAAAAAGGGCATGGCTTATTGTGGCATCTTGATCTGCTGCAGGTGCTTCTATGCTTGCTTATTCTGGTGGCTTCTAATTGCTCCAAAGAACGACAACGGCTCTTTTGGTTTTTGAATGGTGGATTTTTGGAAACAAACTCATACTCCACCAATCATGTGCCAACACACCATTCTTTTTGCATTAGTTTGCTTTTGTCTTTGAGGCTTATAAATAGAAGACAAAACAATGTTTATTTCCAGCTATAGGAGCAAAGAAAACATCATAACGGTTAGAAAGAAAAGAAATGAGAAGGAAGGATAGTATTGTTTGCTTTGATATTTTAATATGAGGACAAACATACACTTAACCACTACTTTCCTTTTCAACGACCAACAACTTTTTAGAAACACAGTGTTTTGATTAGAAAACAAAAACATACAACATATTGGATCACTGAAAAATTTGGGCCTTTGGGCCTTATGTGGAAAAGGAAAAAAAAAATCCCAACCAAAGGAATCATTCAAGCCCAGACACATATATATAACCCAAATGATAGGAGACACATTAAAAAATCATTATAGCCCAATAATATATAAAATCTGGGCAGCAACATTCCTATGATAATAATTTTTTCGTTATTATACCTTTTGGTAGTTTTCTTTGACTACTCTCCTCAACTCCTGTCTCCATAATTCTCCTTCTTAATAACAAATAACGAATACATTTGTCATGAGCTCTTCTTGAAACGCCCCGACCCGTATTTATTTTTCACAGTAAACACGTGTCAGAACTGTTCTTATTACAGTAGCAGACAGTACATACAAAATAACATACAGTACACGTAATCTCAGATACAACATCCGTCACCCGAACCCGGGGACCATTATTCAAACCACACAGCAGTAGCAGAAATATATAATACAACATCATATAAAATAACAGCAGCGGAAGACTTAGAATGAGATGCAGCGGAGGTATGGATCCGGGGACTGGTGAAGCAGAAACAGCGGCTGG
The DNA here is from genome assembly GCA_028386065.3 of Turnera subulata. Taxonomy (NCBI): domain Eukaryota; kingdom Viridiplantae; phylum Streptophyta; class Magnoliopsida; order Malpighiales; family Passifloraceae; genus Turnera; species Turnera subulata. Next base: position 97,396 of record JAKUCV010006612.1, on the reverse strand, counting down.
CCGAACCACGTACCTGTACTACGAACAACTCATCCTACGGGATGAAACCCCGCAGGCGAGGGGTGAGTCCGAAGTGCTCACCGACGAAAGATAAACAGTAATATGCAGGCAACACAATACTTTCGAAGTAAAATTCCAGTAAAATCATAACAAAATACAACCAGACAAATAACTGAGCCAAGACCAAAAGAATGCTTAAATATTATCAAGTTTTATCTTTCGGGGCCCTGTCACTGGACAAGCTAGGGGTCAGACCTGGTTATCAACATGTTCCGGGTGCTAGATCAATCCAGGGATCGACATCCCAAATAGTAACCCAGGGATAGACATCCCAAAAATATAATAACGGGATAGACATCCCAAGTATAGACATGCTTAACATAAGTAACAGACCATAGCCACCACAAAACAGTCTCTAACCTACCAGTCATACCACTACTTTCCTAGTGACAAATAAGTCGTCAACACAACTACCAATTATCCAAGTATCTCATCAAAACAATAATTTCACAATCAATAAATCAACCACAACAGCAATAATATCACAATCAAACTCAATTGGCTCAGCAGTTCAATCAGGCAAAATAATCACAGAAGAACAAACACAGTATCATGTGCGACATATCAAAGGTTATCCATCCTCACCTTGGCCGATTTCCCTACTCCTGAAAGTCCTCAAATTGTCCCGGCTCCGGTTCCTCGGAATGCTGTTCGTTATCAGCTCCTATATTGCAAATAATAGCACATATTCACATAGGATGCACATAATTGTAAATGATGCTATACCGTAAAATAAAACTAAACTGATCTGTTTCGTCCCAGTGAACCCCGTTATCATCATCATTTACTATTTATTATTTCTACGTCAAAATTCTATACTGTATTTATACCTGGTTATTATTCTGGTATTACTTTGATAATCCCCTTTCCAAAATATTTTCATGAGATTATTATGTCCCTTACTTACTTTCTTTTCCAAAAATTATAGTTATCATAAATTAATCCCTCTAGAAATTAATCGTATGTACTCATTTTCATAGTGTACACCCTTATGGTACTTACCACAATCATTTTGCAGTTACCTTAGTTTCCCAACATAATATGTCTAAGTAACTATTCCTAAAACATAACTATATACTAGTTTTATGCATTTTCCAAAAATAAAATTTATATACTCATATCTAAAGATTATAAATATATACCCAAGGTATCATTATTTATGTGTTACTCCTCAAAATAAGTAATTATTTATTTCCTAAAGATATGTATTACGTTTTATTATTCTCTAGTAGAAAAATTATAATTAACAACCATATTATTACTTCTTTTTCCATTCAATTTCTTTCCCTGAGTTATTACCTATTTTCCAGAAGTTCTTTTTTTTTTAAAAAAATCCCAGAACTACATATATTCCTCTATTTTTATTCTTATTATCATTATTATTTTGTTTTATTTTTAAATTAATTCGGACTGGGCCAAGGTCCAAGCCCAGCCCCAAAGTGCCTAATCCAAACCCAACACCTAACTCCAACAACTAAAACTCAAAGCCCAATCCTTAGCCCCAAATTAAATCCAACCCAATTCACACCAAGCCCAACGTCTAAAGCCCAAAACCCAAAGGAAAGCCCAGGTCCGAATGAGCAATCCGGTTTGAGCCCAGGCCAGGGACCCGTCGGGTCAACCCAGCCCGGCCACGACCCGGCTGCTGAAACGGGCGGGGAGGGGTTGTCTTCAACCTGCTGCTCACCTGAGTTGCAGGGCGGCGGCGGCGAGATGGCGACGGGCGAGGCTTGCAGCGAGCTCGGGGAGGAAGGCAGGGTGGTCCGTCACGAGCGAGGGAGGAGGTGAAACGAGGGAGAGGCGTCGTTGGCGGGTCGTCGCGAGTGGCTCCGGTCACACGATTGCAGACGAAGGCTCCTCGGGCGGCTCTGCGACGACGGCGGCTGGAAAAGGAAGGAGAAGGGAGGGCGGCGCGCGCGGGAGATGCGGGTGGTGGCGCGCGGTTGACGGTGATGGTGACTGGGTGGTGGCCGGTTGTGTGGGGCTTGTGGTGGCGGTCGGAGCGGGTGGTGATGTGTTTTGTGTTTTCTCTTTTTTGTTCTTTCTTTTCTTTTTCTTTTCTTTACACAAATTTGATTAAGGATTAGACATTAATATAGGCTGGAAAGGAGATGCTGAGCTGAAATTTTTCTTCATGGAATATTTAAGTGGAGAAAAAAATATTCAGTGGAAGAAAAGAGATTCGGTGGAGAAAAAATTCAGTGCAGAATATTGTCTATGTATAGGAAATTTCTGAACCAGCAAAATGTCTTAACTGCCCTTCTAACTCCTATTCTGACAAAAACTTACCCAGGGGCATAATTGTCTTTTCGCAGCCTCCCAAATTCGGAAAATTCCAACTCGTCCTGGAAATTCTACATAAATATCCGGAGTATGGAGTGAGACTCGGAATTGAAATCCGATGCTCGGTTTTAAATAAAATCATTACCAAAGGTTATTTTTATTCGGTAAATTACTGTACAAAGCTTTTACAGTCCCGGTAAAAAAAAACATAAATTTACCCGGGCTGTTACAGTCTACCCCCCTTAAAATAATTTCTTCCTCGAAATTCATTCCTATTCTATAAAGAGGTGCGGATACTGGGACCGCATGTGTTCCTCAACTTCCCATGTGGACTCGTTTGCGGAATGCTTACTCCACTTGACCTTAACCATGGGAATGGTACGGTTCCGCAACTGCCGAACTTCTCGAGCAAGAATCTGTTCCGGCACTTCTGTGTAAGTAAGATCCTCTGCTACCTCAACATCCACTGGGCTACAATGTGACTCGGATCCGACCGATATCTCCTCAGCATGGAGACATGGAACACGTCGTGAATGCGTGATAGCTCATTAGGTAGGGACAACCTGTAAGCTAGTGGTCCAATTCTCTCCACGATCTCATAAGGTCCGATATACCTTGGGCTCAGCTTCCCTCTCTTGCCGAACCTAATCACACCCTTCCACGGTGCTACTCTGAGAAAAACCTTCTCACCAACATTGTACTCCATCTCACGTCGGTGTTTGTCGGCGTAGCTCTTCTGCCGATCTTGAGCAGCTCTCATACACTGTCTCACCGTCTGGATCTTGTCTACTGTCTGTTGGACTAACTCTGGTCCAACGATCAGTCTCACACCTTCTTCGTCCCAACACACTGGACTTCTACACTTCCTTCCATAGAGAGCCTCAAAAGGTGGCATACCAATGCTGGAATGGTAGCCGTTGTTATATGCGAATTCTGCCAAAGGTAGATACTTATCCCAACTCCCATTGAAGTTAAGTGCACAAGCTCTCAACATATCCTCTAGTGTCTGTATAGTCCTCTCAGACTGTCCATCTGTCTGAGGATGAAAAGCAGTACTGAAGCTCAACTTGGTTCCCAAAGCTGCTTGTAAGCTCCTCCAGAAACGTGATATGAACCTCGGATCCCTGTCTCAGACTATAGACTTCGGAATCCCATGTAGTCTTACAACCTCGACAACATACTTACCCGCCAATGTGTCCATGGTATCAGTTTGGCGGATAGGTAGAAAATGTGTCGATTTTGTTAATCGATCAACGATGACCCAAATAGCATCATGCTGCCTCCGAGTCACCGGTAAACCAATTACAAAATCCATAGCTATCATCTCCCACTTCCACTTTGGCACTGGCAAAGATCTCAACTTCCCTGCTGGAGCTTGATGCTCAGCTTTCACCTGTTGGCAAGTGAGACATCTTGCAACATACTCTGCTACATCCCTCTTCATCCGTGGCCACCAGAAATGACTCTTCAAGTTCTGATACATCTTGGTGCTTCCAGGATGCATCGCATATGGCGTCATATGACCTTCTTCCAAGATTTGACTACGCAGATTACTGACATTGGGTACACATATCCGTTCCCCAATCATCAGTGCTCCATCATCAACTATACGGAACTTATCCTCTTTCCCACTCTTTACTCTTTCCTTAAGCTTGACCAGGTCAGGATCTCCATCTTGTAACTCCACTATCCACCCTCTTAGATTAGACTTGACACTCATGTGTGCCAGCAAAGCTCCTGTATCATCCACTGTCAAACCGACTCCCAACTTCCTTAACTCGATAAGTGAGAACATCGTGTAATTAGTGGAAGCATCCTCTGGTTGTCTCCGGCTCAAGGCATCAGCAACCACATTGGCCTTTCCTGGGTGATACTCGATAGTACAATCATAGTCATTAAGTAACTCCACCCAACGTCTCTGTCGTAGGTTAAGCTCCTTCTGAGTCATAATGTACTTAAGACTCTTGTGATCGGTGAAAATCCGACACTTTTCTCCAAATAAGTAGTGTCTCCAAATCTTCAGAGCCAAAATCACAGCTGCCATCTCAAGATCATGCGTCGAATAATTCTTCTCATGAGTCCTCAACTGCCTAGAGGCGTAGGCAATCACCCATCCTTCTTGCATCAGCACGGCTCCTAAACCATGTCCCGATGCATCACAAAACAACACAAATTCGACTCCAGGCTTCGGTAATGTCAGAACCGGTGTTGTGGTCAGCTTCCTTTTGAGCTCTTCAAAACTGTGCTGACATTCCGGGCTCCAAACAAATGCCTGTTCTTTCCTTAATAGCTTGGTCATGGGACTGGCTAATAAGGAAAAACCTTCAATGAACCTCCGATAATATCCTGCAAGTCCAAGGAAACTTCTGACTTCGGATACATTCTTATGTGGTTCCCAATCCAACACGGCCTTTACTTTGGCAGGGTCAACCTTTATTCCATCCCCGCCTACCACGTGTCCAAGGAAAGAAACTTCTCCAAGCCAAAATTCACACTTGCTGAATTTGGCATACAACTGCTTCTCTCGTAACCTTTGTAACACTATCCTCAAATGCTCTTCATGTTCCTCCTTGCTCTTGGAGTAAATAAGAATGTCGTCGATGAAGACCACAACAAACTTATCCAAGAACTCATTTAAGACCAAGTGCATCAAGCACATGAACACTGCTGGTGCATTGGTCAATCCAAACGGTACCACTGTGAACTCAAAATGACCATACCGTGTGCGAAAGGCAGTCTTCGGTATGTCCTTCTCTGCAATCCTGATCTGATGATACCCAGACCGAAGATCAATTTTGGAAAACACAGTGGCTCCTTGCAGCTGATCAAACAAATCATCAATCCTAGGCAACGGGTACTTGTTCTTAATTGTCACCTTGTTCAGCTGACGATAGTCTACACACATCCGCAGGCTACCATCCTTCTTTTTGACAAACAGAACTGGTGCACCCCATGGTGAAGTGCTGGGTCTGATAAAACCCTTCTCTAACAGCTCATCCAACTGCTTCTTCAGCTCCTGAAGCTCTGTTGGTGCCATCCGGTATGGAGCCATTGATATGGGCGTGACTCCTGGCATCAGGTCGATGGTATACTCAACCTCTCTGTCAGGTGGCAAACCTGGCAAATCATCTGGGAAAACATCAAGAAACTCCTTCACCACAGATATATCTCCCGGGGTAGGATCTCGTACATCTTCATTTGTGATGTGGTTCAACATAACATCTGGATCATGCAACTTCGCTCCAGAATCCTGCATAGCAGAGATGCTACATGTGGCTGCAGCTCTCCTAATTCCTGTTACCAAAACCTGTCGTCCACCATCGGAAATCAGCAGCACTTCCTTGGTCCGACAGTTCACCAGGGCATTATACCTCGATAACCAATCCATCCCTAGGATTATGTCAAATCCCCCCATGTTCATCACTACCAAGCGAGCTAAGAAAACCTCATCATCATAAGAAAGAAGAACATCCTTACACACTTGTGTTAACCTCACCACTATGCCCGCGGGTAATCTAACCCTTAACGGACTTGCTAAACTCTCTTCCTTACAGCTATGTTGTATGGCAAAACTCTGAGCGATAAAAGAATGTGTGGCACCAGGATCAATCAAAGTGTATGCAATACTACCGAAAGCTGTAAAGGTACCTGCAATAACATCAGCATTCTCGGGGTCATCCTCAGCCGTGATCACAAATGCCCTCGGAACAGCTGCACTCTGGTTCATAGCTGACTGTGTCCGAGTAGGAGCAGCTCCACGTCCACGGCCTCGGCCAACTCCAGATCCACTAGGTACACTGGCCACTGATGCTTGTACAGTCTGAGCAGGAACAGGAACTTCGGATCTTCCCAACCTAGGACACGAACTCCGGTAATGCCCTACTTCATTGCACTCAAAGCATCTCACCCTAGTCAGAGGAGGTCTAGGGCGAGTGTCTCCAGATGAAGTCCCTCCAGACTGGGTCCATGAACTCCCACGATTATTGTTGTTGCTCCATCCTCGACCCTGAGATACTGGCATAGATTGTGTCTGTCCATACCCTGACCTGTTACCGGTGCTCTGGAACCTCTTGTTCTGATTCCCAACATTCTGTGCAGATCTCCTCTTCCGGACTTCCTCCATCTCTCTCTCGTTTCCCATCCAGATAACTTCCGCTCGAAGAGCATCTGCAAGCATATCCTGGTATGTCTCATAAACTTTGCACCCCATAACCGTCTGGATGCAGGATCGCAAACCATCCCAGAAACGCTTGCATCTGGCCTCTGGTGTGGACACATACTCCGATGCATAGATGGACAAACGATCAAACTGGATCTCATAGTCATTCACCGACTGTCCAATCCGCTGTCGCAGGCTCAGAAATTCTCGCTTGAGCTGGTCCTGGTAAACATCTGTGACAAACTTCCTTCGGAACATCTCAGTAAACTGTGCCCAGGGCATGGTGACTGGTTTCACCATGTCACGTGTTGCCGAATCCCACCAATCCATAGCAACATTGCGAAACATGGATGCAACATACCTAGCCCACCTGTCATCTGTGCATCTCAGCTTCAGCATCACTCGGTGAGCTTGTCGAAGCCATTCATCAGCTGCCTGTGGGTTAGTAACCCCTGTGAAGGCATCAAGACCTAGCTTAGACAGTTTAGTGTAAACAGGATCCTCAATAGGTCCTTGGTTCTCCTGTTCACGAGCTTCCCTGGCCTCCAAACGGGCATCCCTAGCATCCTGACGCTGTAGGATCTGCGCCATGGTGTGCATCATTTGTGTGGCGTCTGCCGGTACAACCGCGGGTACTTGTCCACCCACGACTGGTTGCGGCTGGTCGACCGATACTTGGTCGTCTTCCAAACGCTGCTCAGCATGCTGGTTTCCTCCCACCGGATCCATTCGTACCTATGTGAAGTATGCATGCATGTTATAACATGTAAGTGACCAGACTATGCACATATAGGCAACAATTAAGCACAATTATTACCCTAGAACCTACTGCCTGCTCCGCTACCAAACTGAAGCGCCCCGACCCGTATTTACCGTACACAGTAAACACGTGCCAGAACTGTTCTTATTATAGTAGCAGACAGTACATACCAAATAACATTCAGTACACATAATCTCAAATACAACATCCGTCGCCCGTACCCGGGGACCATTATTCAAACCACAACAGCAGTAGCAGAAATATATAATACAACATCATATAAAATATCAGCAGCGGAAGACTCAGAATGAGATGCAGCGGAGGTATGGATCCGGGGACTGGTGAAACAGAAACAGCGGCTGGCCGAACCACGTACCTGTACTACGAACAACTCATCCTACGGGATGAAACCCCGCAGGCGAGGGGTGAGTCCGAAGTGCTCACCGACGAAAGATAAACAGTAATATGCAGGCAACACAATACTTTCGAAGTAAAATTCCAGCAAAATCATAACAAGATACAACCAGATAAATAACTGAGCCAAGACCAAAAGAATGCTTAAATATTATCAAGTTTTATCTTTCGGGGCCCTGTCACTGGACAAGCTAGGGGTCAGACCTGGTTATCAACATGTTCCGGGTGCTAGATCAATCCAGGGATCGACATCCCAAATAGTAACCCAGGGATAGACATCCCAAAAATATAATAACGGGATAGACATCCCAAGTATAGACATGCTTAACATAAGTAACAGACCATAGCCACCACAAAACAGTCTCTAACCTACCAGTCATACCACTACTTTCCTAGTGACAAATAAGTCGTCAACACAACTACCAATTATCCAAGTATCTCATCAAAACAATAATTTCACAATCAATAAATCAACCACAACAGCAATAATATCACAATCAAACTCAATTGGCTCAGCAGTTCAATCAGGCAAAATAATCACAGAAGAACAAACACAGTATCATGTGCGACATATCAAAGGTTATCCATCCTCACCTTGGCCGATTTCCCTACTCCTGAAAGTCCTCAAATTGTCCCGGCTCCGGTTCCTCGGAATGCTGTTCGTTATCAGCTCCTATATTGCAAATAATAGCACATATTCACATAGGATGCACATAATTGTAAATGATGCTATACCGTAAAATAAAACTAAACTGATCTGTTTCGTCCCAGTGAACCCCGTTATCATCATCATTTACTATTTATTATTTCTACGTCAAAATTCTATACTGTATTTATACCTGGTTATTATTCTGGTATTACTTTGATAATCCCCTTTCCAAAATATTTTCATGAGATTATTATGTCCCTTACTTACTTTCTTTTCCAAAAATTATAGTTATCATAAATTAATCCCTCTAGAAATTAATCGTATGTACTCATTTTCATAGTGTACACCCTTATGGTACTTACCACAATCATTTTGCAGTTACCTTAGTTTCCCAACATAATATGTCTAAGTAACTATTCCTAAAACATAACTATATACTAGTTTTATGCATTTTCCAAAAATAAAATTTATATACTCATATCTAAAGATTATAAATATATACCCAAGGTATCATTATTTATGTGTTACTCCTCAAAATAAGTAATTATTTATTTCCTAAAGATATGTATTACGTTTTATTATTCTCTAGTAGAAAAATTATAATTAACAACCATATTATTACTTCTTTTTCCATTCAATTTCTTTCCCTGAGTTATTACCTATTTTCCAGAAGTTCTCTTTTTTTTTTAAATCCCAGAACTACATATTTTCCTCTATTTTTATTCTTGTTATCATTATTATTTTGTTTTATTTTTAAATTAATTCGGACTGGGCCAAGGTCCAAGCCCAGCCCCAAAGTGGCTAATCCAAACCCAACACCTAACTCCAACAACTAAAACTCAAAGCCCAATCCTTAGCCCCAAATTAAATCCAACCCAATTCACACCAAGCCCAACGTCTAAAGCCCAAAACCCAAAGGAAAGCCTAGGTCCGAATGAGCAATCCGGTTTGAGCCCAGGCCAGGGACCCGTCGGGTCAACCCAGCCCGGCCACGACCCGGCTGCTGAAACGGGCGGGGAGGGGTTGTCTTCAACCTGCTGCTCACCTGAGTTGCAGGGCAGCGGCGGCGAGATGGCGACGGGCGAGGCGTGCAGTGAGCTCGGGGAGGAAGGCAGGGTGGTCCGTCACGAGCGAGGGAGGAGGTGAAACGAGGGAGAGGCGTCGTTGGCGGGTCGTCGCGAGTGGCTCTGGTCACACGATTGCAGACGACGGCTCCTCGGGCGGCTCTACGACGACGGCGGCTGGAAAAGGAAGGAGAAGGGAGGGCGGCGCGCGCGGGAGATGCGGGTGGTGGCGCGCGGTCGAGGTAAATTACTGTACAAAGCTTTTACAGTCCCGGTAAAAAAAAAACATAAATTTACCCGGGCTGTTACACTTCTGATTATTCTTTTTGGTAAATGTTACTTTTTTTTATCATGATTTTTGCAGACTTTTCAGCTGTATTTCTTCATATTTTTTGTAGTTGTTGAGAAAATATAAGTAAATATACTATTTAGAATTATTTTATGCAGTAAAATAGGAATTTATAAATAAATTATTGTTAATGATATTTGTTTATCAATTGATATTCTAAATTAAATAATTTTCATTATTAAATTATATTAATATTTTTCATTATTATGCCTTTTCGTGGTTGTTGTTCTTTTTGTAGTTTATATTAACTATTGAACTGTACTTTATTTTTTTTTCGTTATAGCTTTTGTTGACAATAATTTACAAACAGAAATTTATGAATTCCTATGATAATTTTTTATGTTATTTTTCTTTTTCGTAATCATTATTCTTGTTCATAGTTTTCGTTGATACTCGACTCTTCTTCTCCATAATTCTTTTTGATAATAAATTACAAATAGATATTCCATGAGCTCTTGTGATTATTCTTTTTCATTATTATTCTTTTGGGAAAATGCTATTCTTGTTCATGATTTTTGTTGACATTTCGACAGTTTTTTTTCATAGTTCTATTATTTCTAATAATTATCGCTCTTCATAGTTTTGGGTTATTGTCGATAAAATATAAACAAGTGCTTATATATTAATCATTATCTTTAGAAGGACCTATATGTAATATACACAAAGATTGTTTTCATAATCTAGACAAAACGAATTACTTAGAATTATTTATTGGAATATGAATTAATAAATCGATTATCGTTAATGGTGTTTGGTAATCCTTATATATTCTAAATTACATAATTTTCGTTATTAAATTATATTATCAATGAGGGGATTACTAATTTATAATATTGTTTTTTTAATTATTTTTTTGTAATCATTTTCGGTCTTGATTTTCGTTGTCAATTCAACTGTTCTTCAATTTTTGTCATCATAGTTCTTATTGATAATAAATTACACATGATAACATATGAAATAATAATTTATTGCCTAAAAGGACCAAGTAAGACCCTTAGAGTCCAAGTCTACACCAAGACCTTGAGGTCCAGGTCTACTCCTTGAGGTCTAAATCCACTCTAAGATCCTGAGGTCCAAGTCTCCAGAGGTCTTGGTCCGTATTGAGACCCTGAGGTCTAGGTCCAGCCCATGAGGAGGTCCATACCAAGACCCTGAGGTATAGGTCCACACCAAAAACCTCAAATCTTCTATAAATAGTTGCCCCCTAACCTCAATAAAGGTACGGGAATAGAACTAATCAATTTCTTCTATCTATTACTTACTACAGAGAGTTTAGTTCTGACTTAGGCATCGGAGAGCCTCCGGGGTCACACACCCTGGACACCCTCGGTGTCCTTTTGTCTTCCTCTTTTGCAGGCTTTGCATCACCAAGATCCTACCACACATAGACCTTCTATAATCAGGTAAATCTCTGATTTATCATTTGGCGCTATCTGTGGGAAACCTGGACAAAAAGTCATGTCTTCCCAATATGAACAATTGGGTGTTACCACGGAACCTAAACCCCAAGGTGATGGAACCAAAGGTAATCCAACAATACCCACCGTTGGTGGTGGAACCGAAAGAGATCTAATAAGTAAGGCCTCCACAAATCAGCCATGTTTTGACACTGTATCCCGGGCTGAATTTATGCAATTTAGGGATGAGATATTGGCCAGCTTGCATAAATTACAATCTGTAAACCCAATAGGGGATGTCGAAGAGCGGCATAGAGGTAGGGCTGGAAAAAAGCCCAGGCTTCCCTCTCGTTATGAGGAGGAACAACTTATGAAGGCAGCCTTTGATGCACGTCCCTTTAGGGAAGAACATGAAGAACATGGGGGAGACAAGGGTCCCTTGTCAGAAAGGCAAGTGAAAGAATTGATTGAACAATACCTACAGTCGGTGAAACGGCAAGCAAGGGGGAATGAGATGGATGGTGTCTCGCCTCTGAAAGATGTCGTCCGACTTGCTCCGGTACCAGAAAAATATAAAGCCCCTTCTATTGAAAACTACGGTGGTAATACTGACCCTAGAGACCTTCTTAAGCAGTACATAGGGACTATGGGTATGTATGGTTACTCAGATGATGTCCTATGCAAAGCTTTTCACACCACCTTGGTCCAGTCAGCTAGGGAGTGGTACATGGCACTAACACCCAAATCAATAGGGAGCTTTAAAGAGCTTAGTGACCAGTTTTTGACCCACTTCTCTAGTCAGAAAAAGACCAAGAAGACTCCATTGGCCCTCATGATGATGAAACAAAAGTCAAAGGAGTCATTAAGGGACTTTATGATGCGCTTCAATGTAGAGCCCATCGAAATTTCTAATCTAATAACCTCAACCAAAGCACATGCGCTAATAACGGCAACCACCAACATGGATTTGAAGAAGGCATTAGCTGCCAAAGGCCCTGAAAATGAAGATGAACTAATGGCAGAAATTATTAAACAAATTAATATAGAGGAGGCCCTAGCTCTAACAAAGCCCCAGTTTGATGGGATAATCGACGAGAGAATACCAAAATTCACTGAAGAAGAAGGGCGCGAAATCCAAGAGCTGGAAAGTTGCTCCCCCATACAGGAAATATAGAGAAACTAAAGGGGTTCTACGTTAAGAAGCATTGCAGGTTCTCCTCTCCCATCAAAAGGTTTTTACTCTTTTTCTCTTGCAAATAAAGACCTTGAAAAGTCCCTTCATTCTCATTTAATAAAAGAGCTAAAAACTTTGTCTCCCTAGTTGTCATGTGTGAGTGACATTGTTATTAATCTCGTATTAAATCAAATCTCTTCTAAAAAGTAAAGAACTCCTTTTACTTTTTTATACTCTCATATGTAAGGGTTTCTTTTATAAGTCCAACTCCTTTCTATACACTCGTATGTAAGGGTTTCTTTTATAAACCTGTGCTTAAAGGATTATATTTTGTACCCTTATCTAAGTGTTTACTTTTTACTCCTTAAAACAGCCTCGCACAAAGTTGAATTTACTTATCGATTTACTCTCTTCCTATTTCTTCTTTTATTTTCTTAACAGAAAAATACAAAAAAAAGGAAAAAGTGAAGCAGGGGGCTTTAGTCACGAATTTCGTGGCGTGACCCACTCCCTCTCATGTATTGTGGAATATATATAGTATGTATAATATGTATATATATTGATATCAGAAAAAAAAGGAAAAAGAATTTTACCTATTCTCTTATTAAAAGACCTCCTTTTCAAAGGCTTACATTGTACTCCATCTTTTTAAGATTTACTAGTATGTATAATATGTATGTATAATGATATCGACTAATAAAAAAAAAGGAAAAAGAATTTTACCTACTCCCTAATTAAAAGACCTTCTTTTCAAAGGCTTATATTGTACTCCCTTTTAAGGTTTACTTACTCCTTAATTAAAAGGTCTTCTTTTAAAAGGTTTATATTGTACTCTTTGTTTTTAAAATTTTCCTACTCCCCGATTAAAAGGCCTTATTTTTAAGGTCCTTAATTGAAAGGCCTTCTTTTAAAAGGTTTATATTAAACTCATTCCTTTTAAGATTTCCCTACTTTCCGATTAAAAGGCCTTATTTTTAAGGTCCTTAATTGAAAGGCCTTCTTTTTTTAGGTTTATATTGTACTCCTTATTTTTAAGATTTCCCTACTCCCCGATTAAAAGGTCTTATTTTTAAGGTCTTGTTAACAAAAGATGTCCCCTTATAAAGGTCTTATTAACAAAAAAAAAAATTTATGACACCGTCACACCTATCGCCATGAGTTGCGGTAACAAAAATTTTAGAAGGAAGAAACAATTTTTTATTCTCTTTCCTTAATAGTAATGATAACGGATTTCTAGAGGACCTTATAACTTGGGTCTTATATTTTTGTACCTACATCCAAGGGTTTTAATCTGTACTCCCTAGTTAAAAGGCTTTCTTTTTAAGGGTTTCTTATCTCCTTACATTTAAGGAGTTACAAAATGATAAATCCCAAGCTGACATCTATTTTATACCCATGGTCTTGTTAACAAGACCCCAAGTAAAGGACTTATTTACAAGTCTCCTTTCTCGAATTAAATTCTTGTTAACAAGTCCTGCCTCCTCAAATCAAGCTCTTATTTACAAAGACCCCCCTTTTAAATCAAGATCCTACTTATAAAATCTCTTTTTTAATTCAAAATCTTGTTCACAATACTCCTTTTTTAAAAAATAAAATAATAATAAGTCAAGGACAAGACCCTACTTAGAAAACCAAGGTCTTACTTGGGCGTATGCTCTGTTGATCTTGGCCCCTTTTTTATTATTTACTATGGTTTCTCTTCTTTTAATTAATTACCATAGTTTTTGCCAGAAGGAAAAGCATATATTTATGACAAAATTTTTTTCAAATTGTATAGCATGTCTTGCAACTTTATTTTCAAATTATTAATCATGTATCGGTTTCATCCTAATTTCGAAAAATAAATTTTTAAAAGCAAAAAGTTGCTTGGGTTATTATATATACATAAGGGAAAAAAAAGAGAAGACTCTGTGGGTTTAAAAAATAAGATCCCTTGGTTGTAAAAATTTAGATTCCTTGAGTGTAAAAAGAACGAACTCCAAAGGTCTAAAAAGGAAACACCCATGGTGTGAAAATATTGTCTTTTACTACTAACAATCCAAAAAAAGAGGGAAAAAGGACCATGTAGCCTATGCTAGTCGCATAAATAAGACGACAAAAAGCCATACAACATTCTATAGTTGTAAGATAAGATGACAAAAGGCTGTGTACCCTCTACTAGTTGGAGAAATAAGACACTGAAAAACCATACAACAGTTTATAGTTGCAAGGCAAGACGACATAAGGCCATATAGCCGATTCTAGTCGCAACAACACGACGATCTAAAGAAAGATCACATAATAAAAGACAACTAAGGCGCAGTATGGCCCAAATACGTCGCATGATAAAAGACAACTGAGGCAATAAAGCCCACATAGTCACAGATTTGAAAAAAAAAAAAGACAACTGAGGCAATAAAGCCCATGTAGTCACAAATTTGAAAAAAAAAAAAAGACGACCAGGACCGAGCAGTCAAAAAACAAAGGTCGCATGCCTAGAAGAAATATAAAGAAGGAACCCATTCTTAGATGTCCTCTTTGTATCTGATCTCCATAAGAAGGTACCCACGAGGTCCTCTTTTTATTGTATCTCCTCCATTAAAACTAGAGAGTAGAAGAAATATGAAGAAGGAACCCATTCTTAAAGGTCCTCTTTATATCCGATCTCCATAAAGAAGGTACCCACTTTTAGAGGTCCTCTTTATATTGTGTCTCCATTAAAAAAGAGAAGAATCAACTTTTGAAGGTTCTCCTTACATTGGCCCACCTTATTTTATCTAACGGTGAATATCTTCAAGTTTAAAAAGAGAGGCTTTCAAGAGACAAAAAAAAAGGAAAAAACAAAAAATCCTTTTACAAGTAAAGAATGAGAATTCCTGTAAATCCAGAGGACCTTTCCTAGGTCTAAAGAAAAGTGCAAAAGACAAAGTGAGTTTAAAGTAAGCTCAATAAAAAAATAAAAACCCTTGTCCTATAAGAGGATCGCTCGTATTGGGGGCTATATGAGTCCCGAGATAGCCAAATAAGGCAATTTAATGCATGGTGGTGACTGAAGCGAAAGAGCACATATTTAAGAAGTAAACTCTAAGGAAAATTGCCACACAATTTCCCTCAGAGTTGGGGACTAGTGATAACATATGAAATAATAATTTATTGCCTAAAAGGACCAAGTAAGACCCTTAGAGTCCAGGTCTACACCAAGACCTTGAGGTCCAGGTCTACTCCTTGAGGTCTAAATCCACTCTAAGATCCTGAGGTCCAAGTCTCCAGAGGTCTTGGTCCGTATTGAGACCCTGAGGTCTAGGTCCAGCCCATGAGGAGGTCCATACCAAGACCCTGAGGTATAGGTCCACACCAAAAACCTCAAATCTTCTATAAATAATTGCCCCCTAACCTGAATAAAGGTACGAGAATAGAACTAATCAATTTCTTCTATCTATTACTTACTACAGAGAGTTTAGTTTTGACTTAGGCATCGGAGAGCCTCCGGGGTCACACACCCTGGACACCCCTGGTGTCCTTTTGTCTTCCTCTTTTGCAGGCTTTGCATCACCAAGATCCTACCACACATAGACCTTCTATAATCTGATAAATCTCTGATTTATCAACACACACATATGAGAACTTGTAACTATTCTTCTCCATGGTTATTCTTTTTGATAGCCATTATTCTAATTCATGTTTTTCGGAGACTCTTAAGTAGTCCTTCTTCATACTTTTGTTTTTTACAGTAACTATCATCCTTCTTAGTGATGGCTAGTTGTTCAAAAAATATAGATAAATATTTATATATCATTCATTTTCTTGAGAATGACGTATTTAAAAATGTATACAAATTTTTTCATAATATAGAAAAACAAAATTGTTTAGAATTAGTTTTTTTTATTAGAATAAGAATTTATAAATTGATTATTGTGAATGAAATTTTTTAAATATTTTGATATTTAAATTATATAATTTTTATTATTAAAATATATTACTAATGGATGCCATTTTTAAATTATTTTATTATTTTCTATTATTATTTTTTCATAGTCGTTGTTTTAGTTGACTACTCGACTTTCTTCGTTTTTTTCTTCATAATTTTTGTTTATGATAAAACAAAGACTTAATTAAATTTGAAAATGAAATATGTACAAAAGCGACATTAGAAATATTGCTACGCAATAAAGCAAATCTCTCGTGAGCTAAGATGACAGTATGAACTCACCCTAGAAATAAAGACCCCCGAGGACACTTGCAACTAGACCTGACAATTCGTGTTATCGTGTCGGGCTCGTGTCGAGTTGAACAGGTAAACGGGTTCTAAATCTTCAACTCAACTCGATCCATTTAATAATAGTGTCGTGTCGTTTTGTGTCCAACCGGTTTATTATCCTGTCAAGTTCGGGTTGACCTGCGGGTTACTTATTAAGTCTAACAAGCTTAAAAATTGGTTTGAAATTTTTCTATTTTGGGCAAATAGGTATATAATTAAATTTTAAGCAAATAGATATATAATTAAATCTTTTATATATTAAATAAATTATAAATTATAGAATCATAATAATAATATTTTAAAGCATTTATAGAAATATTTTGGGATAATTTTAATAACTTTGGCTTTAAAGTGTTAAATAAGTCTTATGTTAAATCAATAAAATATCTATACCCTAAGTATAATCGGTTCATAAACAGGTAGCTATCGGGTTGGCGGGTCAACCCGCGATCTGACCTGCTAATTTTCGTGTCGTGTCGGGTCAAGCCATTTAA
This sequence comes from Turnera subulata, assembly GCA_028386065.3. NCBI lineage: Eukaryota > Viridiplantae > Streptophyta > Magnoliopsida > Malpighiales > Passifloraceae > Turnera > Turnera subulata. Next base: position 80,356 of record JAKUCV010006612.1, on the reverse strand, counting down.
CTAAGCGGGTTGAAAATCAATGACCTATACCTGCTAATTTCGTGTCGGATTCGTGTTGGGTTGACGTGACAATACCCAATTTGCCAGGTCTACTTGCAACTTCCAAACTCAAACGAAACATAGACGATAATTTTTTTTTGGTTTTCCATCCGGAGATTTGCCTCGACTAATCTGAATTCGGCCCAGGTCACGCATCTGGTTATGGTGGGTGAGTCTCCCACTAAATTTTTTTTTGCGTACACGAGAAGTCGAAATCGAGAACTCGCTTAAGCAGACCCAAATTACTTACCACTTGGACTTACCCCACATTGGTAAGTAGACGACATTTGATTCCTTTCCAACTATGAATGCTATCAGAAGTCGTAAGTAAGGTGTATACATCATAAGGAAACATTGATTGCTTGATCTTGATCTATCTAGCCGCCTTGAGAAGGATAACATCCATAATCTTATCCCAATCCACTCTTTCCCTACCGAAAATAAGATTGTTCTTAGCCAACCAAATAGTCCAAATTGTGGCACAGAAGATAATTAACCAAGATGACCTTGCCTAATATTCACCAGATACATCTGACCATTGAATAAACATAGATTCCAAGTCTTGGTCCGAACACCACGATACTCCCCCCATTGGCACAATCCACAACTCCCGTGGCGAACGACTATATAAAAAAAAGATGGTCTCTAGTCTCGATTTCTTCATCACAAAACAAACACATGCTGCTTCCCGGGTCTATATATGACATTCCTTTTGGCCAAAAGACCTTTCGTGCAAATACCATTATGAAAAGCAATCCAAAGACACCATCCCACCCTCAGTGGAACCAAAGAAAGCCATCTCTTGTCTAATAGGAGAGAGCCTGATTTAACTGTATATTGACTATCTCTACTACCACTCCAACTCCATCTATCCAACGACTGAGGCACAATTTTGATCTGAGAAAGGATTGAGCTAAGATTGGCAACCTCTATCTGTTCCTAAGGAAATAATTGTCTTAGATAAACAAATGTACCCTGACCTAACCGAATACACCCCTTCTGTGGTGGGTGGTGTATCCCTCGAACTATTGAGGAGATGGTTCTTCAGTGGATGGGGTTGGTTGGCTCAATAAAATCTAGAGCCCCTTGAATGGTGATTTTCTTTGGGATTATCTGGAATATCTGGCTTGCAAGGAACAGAAAGATCTTTGAAGCAACTGAAGTGGAGTGGGATAGGCAATTTGAGGTGGTGTTATTTCGGTCTCTTTTGTGGTTTAAAGCTTATCAGTCTAACTTTCCATATGATTTATCTGCAATGATTGTCTGCCCAGCTAGTGTGCTTGCGTGGTCTGGTCCCTTATGTAAACCGATTCTTAGATCTTCTTTTCAATCTTTGTATTCTTCTATGTACTTATCTCATCTTTGCAATATTTTCTGTTGGGTGTACAGGGGAGTGTCATCGATTTGATGACTGTATTCCTTCCTTTGTATCACATTAATAAAGCGTCGTCATTCATCAAAAAAAAAAAAAAAAGAGGATATAATTGTCTTCTCCATTTAATTCCAACTCCAAGAGTCCCATTTCATCACAAAAGCCTCTGTTACTGGTCCATCCTGATTTCATGCGATAGACAATAATCTAGGAAACACTGACTTCAAAACTTCGCAGCACAACCAATTATCTAGCCAAAAACGGCATTTCTTCCCATCACCCTACTCAAGTCTTATCCTCTCCACCAAAGTACAGCCATTAATAGGAGTTGATCAAGCTAATACACGAAGCCCACGTGGAGTCTTCGCATATCCAACAACTCTAACAATGACCATAGGACGTGTCTTGTGAAACTTGGATCCACACTTCTCGACCCTTCTAACAATGTGGGTCATACAGGCCTTGTAACCCAAGAACACATTAAGCTTTGGAGGCTTGCTAGGGTCATCCTTGAGGAAAGCCTTCACTTTCCCTCAATGACGAGCAGCTCGTTTCTTTGGGAGCAATCCAAGAGATGAAGAGACCCATGTCTACCTACCAAGTAACGATTCCTCCTATCAAGTCTGCCTACAAAGTGCAAAGTAATAACTCCTCCTATCTTGATCCTCTAAGAAGACACCTCTGGAAGACAATATGGAAGTGGAAAGGCCTTCCTCGTGATGGAGCATTCTTATGACAGGCTGCCCACGATGCCATATTCACCAATGGGTTTCGTACTCGCAGACACATGCGTAACAATCCACAATGTTTACGCTGCTCCCATGCAACTGAAACAAGTGTTCATTCTCTGAGAGAATGTTGTTACTCACGGATGATTTTCCAGTCTGTGGCTTAACGGAGTTCTTCTCATGTGATCGGGAATCTTGGCTTCTCAGGGGATTTAAACCATTATGGAGCCAAATTCCGTGTACTATCCTACTCGGAGTGGCAGTTTGGCTAACATGGAAATGGCGAAATGAGTTTATTTCTCAGAGGAGATTTGCATCCTTGACGTAGTACTCTCTGGTATACTCCAATATGCTAGAGAAATTGTCATGGAGTGTTTGGTTATTTCCCTTCTTAGTGATGAGCCTATAAGACAATTCTTAAGTTGGAATCCACCACATGATAGTTTCCTAAAGATCAATATGGATGCGGTGGTTGCACTTGGTAATGGTGCGTCTGCCACCGGTAGAGGGCGTCGAGAGAGTAGATATTTGACTTCTTACATAAACTCTCCCCTCGCTCTGTTATTCTTCCTGAATTCGGAACGATTAATTCAATATGGGCATTGGGTTTGGATTTTTAGGAAGTGTGTATATTGAATCGAATAACTTATAAGAGGCAATTCAAGTCTTGGTCAGTGTGAAAGTAGGCTCCAGATGCATCCATGCCTCGTTGATATTCGGGCTCTGGCTAGTAACATACAGACAGTGCACTTTCAGTATACTCCCGAGGATACAAATCTGGTTGCAGAAAATTTAGCGAAAATGCTTTAGTTGCTCGTAAAGAAATAAGAGTACACTGTTCTACTAGAGGTTCCAAACCCAATGTTTACTTTTTAAGTGGTGTTGGCGATATGTCAACAAGCAAGATTATAATTGGATCAAGTTGATCAAGGCCAAATGTGAGAGACTCCAAGTCATCTATCTCCCCTGGATTTCTCAAGAATCGGATATCAGCTATTTGGCATGGAATTGTTAATGTTGCAGATAATAGTCTGTTCTCAAGTGCTCTGAGGAGAAATTTGAAGATATCGTTTAGGCAATGTAGCAACGACATTTTTTTCGATTTTTTTAAAAGAGAGTTTTCCTAAATTATTCCAAGCCTGCACAAAAGACGACACAGTGTTGGAGGAGGTTATTAATTTGGTTCCATCGACACAGATGTTAAACTTTGTAGAAGAAGACTCTTTGATTGGGAAGGGGTCGATTGTATTTGATTAATGCTAAAATTTTCCAGGGTTGTTCATAATGAAAACAAACTTGATTGCTGGGTTTGGGGAGGTATGTGTTCGCAAGACCTACTTTGTCAAGGCGATCTATAGCTCCACCGATAAAGTGAAAATTTTCGTACGGCTTGCTATCCAAGAGGGTCACGCCATGGCTTGTGGAGGCAAAGTATTATTTCGGTTGAGGATGCAAATTGTCCTATGCAATTCATTGATAGACTATACTTCCCATGTATTACTCCGTTGCAAGTATTATCCTGGAGGCTTTGGCTGAAAGTATGTCAATAATGGGGCGTTGAATATATTATTCCTGATTCTATGGTCACGTACTGGTTGAATCAATGGCCATTTTTATCATGCAGGAACAAAACAACAAAATGTTTCTCTCTCTATCTATCAGTTTTCTCTACCTTTTCACTAACCATTCAAAATCAAAGCTATAGTAAAATGCCCAAAAACAAACTTAATTTTAAATCTACGGCACCAGGAATACCTACAGGCCCACACGGTGAATGATAATGCGCCACTGATACCACTAGAAAGAGCCAAACCAAGATGGAAGCCACCCGACCCAGCATGGACAAAAGTTAATACTGATGCCGCATGGAGGAATGGGGGAAGTCCAGCTAGGAACCGGAGGGGGAAAATGTGTATCTAGCAATGAAATTCAGAACAAATTAAACCATTACAAAGACACAAACCTGCTTCATGAAACCCACGATTACTGTTTTCATATAATTAATTTCAGACAATCCTCTGTGGGGGTAGGAATAGACACCCAATAGTTTGAGACACTTCAAAAATTTTTACTTCAAGAGACATTTTCTTCAGCAGAAACGAGATTCAGCTGTGCTTCAATGATGATACTGTCATTCACTAGAAATCCATTGGCTTCCTTCTGAACCTCACTAACTAGTATAAACTCACCAAAACCCCAACCATAACTAAACGCATCGAACCATACCTCATCTGCAAAAAATAAAGTTGAAAAAGAAAATTGAGCGAAGTAGTCCATCACAAATTATTGGTGGTAAAACATATTAACGGGTGGGAGAATTGGATAACCTGTATCATCCAAATGCTTGGTACCAATCTGATCCTTCAACCTCAGTCTGTAATGTGCAAAAACTTTTTTTCCCGGAGGAATATTTTCCAAATCAAGAAAGATAGAGAGATGTTTCCCATCTGAACGTCCCTCTCCTTTGGGGTAAAGCCTCAACTTCCTGAGTACCACAAAGATAAGAAACAATATTGAGAACCTATATGGATTGATTAGAGGACCAAAACATAATATCGATATTCAGATTCTTCGGTGGTACCATTGTTGTCCTCCAGCTGTGAAAACTGGAGAGCACAGATATTCACTATCAATAGTGGAAAAGTTGTCAATATTCCAACAAAATTGACCACCTCCGTTGCAATTACGCAACAACGTTTTAGATTGTTTGACCCATGAAAGGGTCTCTCCACGACGAGTGTTTCCTTGAACAAACACCTCCACTCCAAATACGCAGAAGTCATTGACAAGGTATCCCTTTGAAGGATCATTCAAAACATCATGGGCTATTAAATTAGGGAAACACCATGCGAGCTTTGTCCAATCAAACCGTCTCTCTTGTCCAAATGCATCTGGCCACAGATTAACACGCTATATATTAATCCAATATATATATGATGTCATGTTTGGAAATACTATGCTCAAACGTGGGTGTTAGGGGTTCACTAAGTGTGAATTTATACCTGGGATAATCAAGTACTGGCCACGGATTTGGTCAAGCATAAAAAATTTCACATTAACATTAACTTCCCAAGTTGGTGTTTTGTTACTTGGCTCTTCAATTGCCAGGGAGAGAGATACATGACAGCCAACATCAGCTTTCTTCCCTGGATGCAGGGACAATTTCCTAGTATAAAAGAAATAATAAAGAACAGAAAAGAAAAGAGCATTAAACTTCTGAACTTCTGGCGAGTTACATCTTTAACATGTATAATTGTTGTCTGGCTTGTTTCTCAAAAATGATCTTCAGCTCAAGAACATCGACGTTGAATCAATAACATCGATGTTTTGTAGCTACCGGTCTTCAAGTAATCTGGCCGAGAGCTTAGAACATCGATGTTGAACTAAGAACATCGATGTTGAAATGCTACTGGAACTTCAAGTGATTTTGCCGAACGATTATAATATCGAAGTTGTCTCAAGAACATCGATGTTATGCGAATTTTGGGAAGTTGGCAGAAGCTTTAAAACATCGATGTTTCACCTAGAACATCGATGTTTTCTGGAAATTCCAGAATTCCTCAAGAACACCAAGAACACAAGAAACTTGAATCGATCTGAAGTGACTCTGAACCTTTCAGAATTGTTCTATTAGTGATTGAACAACTTTGTTTACTCTCAAATTACACTCAGAAACGAAAAGAATGGGCGTTTGACAAGTCTCACAAGAATCTCACTCAAGAACAGAATATGAACATGAAGAACATTCATGTAATTTTCCAGAATTGAACTTAAATCCAGAAACACAATCAATATACACTAAACAATGTAACTCACTCAGGAAACTAATAGAACCAAACTCTCTTGAAAATGGAAGAGAACAACACGAAATTTCTCCACACAAAAACTTACAACAATGCAGCAAATTTAAACAAACCCAAAAGGTGCAGTCCACTAACATGGGTACTTGTGCAGACACCCAGAATTATGAAAAACACAGAGTAAGCATGTTACTAAACAGCATGCTCACCTAACCTGACACTAATCAGGGAATAACTTTGTAACACACACAAACATAACAAACTAAAAAACAACAAATACTTTCAGACTTTCCCTTCACCAATCCTTCCTCTTTTGTTGGGGGCACCTGCACACCAAACTGTCCATTCTTCCAAGCTGACCAATGGAGTCAGAAGAGAGGCAGCTTGATCACATTCTAACACTCCCTCTTGATCAAGTTGCTGCACACATTTAGTTGAGCTCTCAGAAATTGATACTTCATTTTCGGAAGTGCCTTGGTGAATATGTCTGCTACTTGACTTTCAGAGTTGCAATACTGAACTTGAACTTCGCCTTCATGCTCTGCCTCCCTTATAACATGGTACTTGATCTTGATGTGTTTGGTTCTGCCATGATCAATAGAGTTTTTAATCATAGCTATTGCTGCTTGATTATCACAGAAGAGTTCAGTTGCCTTCATATCTCCTTGACCAAGATCCTTGAGTAATTTCCTCAACCAAATAACTTGATTAACAGCAGCTCCTGCAGCCAAATATTCTGCCTCTGCAGTGGACTGAGCAATGGTAGTTTGCTTCTTTGCACACCAAGACACCGGATTTGAGCCAATTAAAAGCACAAAACCTGTTGTACTCTTCATGTCTTCACAAATTCCAGCCCAATCACTATCACAGAAACCTTTAAGTTGAGCATCACTTGAGGCACTATAAACAAGTCCATAATCTGTGGTGCCCCTGATATATCTCAAGACTCTCTTGACTGCTCCAACATGGATTCTCTTAGGAGCATGTAAGAACCGAGAGAGCAAATTTGCTGTGAACATCAAGTCTGGCCTTGTGATAGTAAGATACATTAAGCTTCCCACAAAGCTCCTGTACTCCCTCTCGTCAGTTGCCTCTTCGTCTCCTTTCAAACTCAGTTTTGCACCAACAACTAAAGGAGTCTCTGCTGGATTACATTCACTCATCTTGAACCTTGTCAAAATCTCCTCAGCATATTTTTGTTGTGAGATGAAGATGTACCCATCCTGTTGATCAACTTCAATTCCCAAAAAGTACTTCATTAGCCCCAAATCTGACATCTCAAAAACCCTTCCCATTTCAAGCTTGAATGCTTCCACCTTCTCCAAATTACTTCTTGTGATCAGAAGATCATCCACATAGAGTGATACAAATAGGAAATCCTCATTACCACTGATCATGGTATAAAGAGTTGGCTCATTAATGCTTCTTGTAAAACCAGAATTCAGCAAGTGATCATTAATCCTGGTATACCAAACTCTTGGAGCTTGATTCAAGCCGTAGAGGGCTTTGATTAATCTACAGACATGATCTTCTTTTCCTGCCTCCACAAAGCCTTCAGGTTGCTCCACATACACTTCTTCCTTAAGGAAACCATTAAGGAAGGCTGACTTGACATCCAAGTGAAAAACTTTCCACTTGTGTTGAGCAGAAAGCGCCAGCAATAATCTGATGGTATCAATTCGTGCTACTGGTGCAAAGGTTTCGCCATAGTCAATTCCAGCCTCCTGCGAGTATCCCTTGACCACTAACCTTGCTTTGTGCTTGTGAATGGACCCATCTGCATTGAGTTTGAGCTTAAAAATCCATTTGACACCAAAAACCTTCTTGTTTGCAGGCCTAGGTGTGAGTTCCCAAGTTTCGTTTTTCTTGATCATTTCCATTTCTTCCTGCATTGCTCTTCTCCATTCTTCACTGCTTACTGCTTGTTCAAAATTTGCTGGTTCCAAGCACACTTGATTGCATTGTTCATATATTTCAGCCAAAGACTTGATTCTCAAGGGTGAAGAATCTGAATCATTGTCTTCCTCATTCAATTCGTCTTCTTCAGTTTCTGTAGATGCTATTGGCTCCTCTTTCTTTTCAGCCTCACTTTTCTCCCAGTTCCAAAAAGCATTTTCTTCAACCTTTATATCTCTACTTGTAACCACCTTTCCTTCATCTACTAGGAAAACTATATAACCCTTGGATTGAGAGCTATATCCCAAGAACACTGCTTTTCTTGCCTTTGCTTCAAGCTTCTTCCTTGTCATATCTGGAACATGGACATAACACAATGATCCAAAAATTTGCAGATGTTTCACAGTTGGTTTGACTCCACTCCAAGCTTAAATTGGAGTCTTCCCTTCAACAGACTTGGTAGGAAGTCTATTCAGCAAATATGCAGCAGTATAAGCTGCCTCTGCCCAAAACTTCAATGGTAGCTTCTTGTCATTAAGCATGCATCTGACCATTTCCACAATAGTTCTGTTCTTCCTCTCCACTACGCCATTTTGCTGAGGTGTATATGCAACAGAGAGTTGGCGATGAATCCCTTGATCTTTACAGAATTTGTCAAAGTCTAATGATGTATATTCCCTTCCTCGATCAGACCTTAACACCTTGAGCTTGCACTCACTTTGTCTTTCTGTTAATGCCTTAAATTTTCAGAACACAGAAAGCACTTCTGACTTGTGTCTCAAAAAATAAACCCAAGTCATATGCGAAAAGTCATCAATGAAGAGTAAAAAGTACTGATTACCACTCAAGGATGGAGTGCTCATTGGTCCACACAAATCAGAATGGACTAACTCCAACTTCTCTTTAGTCTCCAAGTTGCATTTGCTGGAAATGAATTCCTATGCATTTTTTCTACTTGACATGCTTCATAAACTCCTTCTAACTCATTAACACAGGCAAGTCTCTAATCAAATGATTCACAGAGGCTTGCTTCAAGGAATGCAAATTAAAATGACCACATCTACGATGCCACAAACTAGTCTCTTCTTGACTACAGACAAGTGCCTTTTCAAAAGCAAATTCCCATCTTACTGGGAAACTATTGTTCTCCATTTTAACTTTTCCCAACAATTTACCCTTTCCATCCACAATAACACAGCATTCATCTTTAAATTCAACAGTGTACTCATTCTTCATCATTTGAGAAACACTTAGCAAGTTGTGCTTTAGTGTAGGCACAAAGAGAACATTCGAAATAAGCTTTGTACCTTGCTTGGATTTGACAGCAACAATGCCTTTGCCTTCAGCTTGAACCACTTCTCCATTGGCCACCTTGACTTGAGTTACAACAGACTTGTTTAGCTCCTTGAACCACCTGGAATCACAAGCCATATGGTTTGTGCATCCACTGTCAATGAACCAAGTTGCAGCACTTGATTCATGATCAGATGTGATGGCCATGAATATGAATTCCTCATTTTGCTAAAAATCAACCATTTTGGCCTGTTGTTGAGGTTGTATTTGATGCTGAGGAGGAGGTTGATCCTGCTGCACATGATTTGAACTTGTTCCCTGACCCTGCTTCATTTTGCAAAATCTCTCAATGTGCGCAACCTTGTGGCAGAAATTGCATTTTTTGGTCCTCCAACATCTCTGTTCAGTATGACTTGCTTTTCCACAATTCTTGCAAGGTGGAAAATTTGTTTGAGATCCTCCCGCCTTTGCAAAATGCTGTGTATGTGGTTTCTTGTCTTCGAAAAACTTTGAGCTCTCCTTGTTAGAAGAGAACTTAGCAGCTTGCTTCACAAGTAAGGCTTCTTCCGAAAAGGATTCTGCCTTCTTTGTTTGCCTCTGTTCATGAGCATATAATGATCCCACAAGCTCATTTACAGTGATAGTAGTGATATCCTTGGACTCTTCAATAGCTGCTACTCTTGCTTCGAATCTATCCGTGACTGTGTTAAGCACCTTTTCTACAATCTTGAGTTCTGGAATCCTTTCTCCATACAGCCTCATCTAATTCACAACTTCTTGTACTCTTGAAGAGTAACCTTTGATTGATTCTTCTTCTTTCATCTTCAACATTTCAAATTCCCTTTTAAGTGTCTGAAGTCTCATCCGTCTTGTTCTTTCTGATCCTTGAAAGCTTTCCTGCAGCACTCCCCAAGCTTCTTTTGCAGTTGTGCAACTCACAATTAGAGGGAAGATTGATTTAGAGACAAGTGAGTGCATGTACGTGATGGCTATATTGGCTTTTTGAACATTTTCTCTGTGAGTTTTCTGTTGAGCCTGAGTCAAGCTCGCTACATCGTCGGGCTCTTGGTATCCATCTTGAATTTGTTCCCACAGGCCATTTGCCATGAAGAAGGCCTTCATCCTTACTGCCCAATAATCATAGTCTTCTCCATTAAAAGGAGGTGGGGCAGGCAGTGATGAAGTTGGGTGTGAGGTAGATGCTGAGTTATTCACCATGTTGATAAGCTTGGTCTCGCAAGATCAGAGCTGCTCCGCTACCAATTGTTGTCTGGCTTGTTTCTCAAAAATGATCTTCAGCTCAAAAACATCGATGTTGAATCAATAACATCGATGTTTTGTAGCTACTGGTCTTCAAGTAATCTGGCCCGCTTAGAACATCGATGTTGAACTAAGAACATCGATGTTGAAATGCTACTGGAACTTCAAGTGATTTTGCCGAACGATTATAACATCGATGTTGTCTCAAGAACATCGATGTTATGCGAATTCTGGGAAGTTGGCAGAAGCTTTAAAACATCGATGTTTCACCTAGAACATCGATGTTTTCTGGAAATTCCAGAATTCCTCAAGAACACCAAGAACACAAGAAACTTGAATCGATCTGAAGTGACTCTGAACCTTTCAGAATTGTTCTATTAGTGATTGAACAACTTTGTTTACTCTCAAATTACACTCAGAAACGAAAAGAATGGGCGTTTGACAAGTCTCACAAGAATCTCACTCAAGAACAAAATATGAACATGAAGAACATTCATGCAATTTTCCAGAATTGAACTTAAATCCAGAAACACAATCAATATACACTAAACAATGTAACTCACTCAGGAAACTAACAGAACCAAACTCTCTTAAAAATGGAAGAGAACAACACGAAATTTCTCCACACAGAAACTTACAACAATGCAGCAAATTTAAACACACCCAAAAGGTGCAGTCCACTAACATGGGTACTTGTGCAGACACCCAGAATTATGAAAAACACAGAGTAAGCATGTTACTAAACAGCATGCTCACCTAACCTGACACTAATCAGGGAATAACTTTGTAACACACACAAACATAACAAACTAAAAAACAACAAATACTTTCAGACTTTCCCTTCACCAATCCTTCCTCTTTTGGTGGGGGCACCTGCACACCAAACTGTCCATTCTTCCAAGCTGACCATTGGAATCAGAAGAGAGGCAGCTTAATCACATTCTAACAATAATAATAGAAAGGAAAGCTTATATGTATATATCCACACAAGCATACCATCTATTGCCACCAGATTCGAAGTACTTTGTGTCGAATCTTTCCATCCCTGACTCCAAAAGCAAAGAGAAGGACTCGATCTTCAATAAATAATCCGTTGGTGGAACTTTTCTAAATCCTGCAATGACATGGAACCAACCACGGGTTATATATTACTGTTGCAAACATAATCATGTCAACCTAAATTAACTTAATGATGAAATGATTCAGCAGTACTAGTTTGCATTTTTTGAAGGCTGTCGTTAAAGAATAGCCAATCTTAGGCCTCACCCAACAACATTAAGGATTAAGCTTTTGGTTTGAGACGAGTTAGCATGTCTATGCTCGAATCTCTAGCTACAGGTCTTCGCAACAAAAGAGAAGGACAATTAATGACCTCTAGAGAGCTACCTTAACTAATATAGTATATCCACATGAATACAATAAAAGTCTATTAGGCAACCGTGTAACTAATGAAAATCTTAAATAATGTCTTTAATTATACTATTTTTAATAAATCATTAATAGTTGGTTATAAGTCTATATATGATAAGATTTATTAGGAGTTATTATGCTCGGAAATAAGAACCAGATGTTAACTTCTTATACTAACCTCTACCTATATATGTCTGAATATGTATAAGTTCAATATAACAATGAATATTGTATAAATGTTATGCCTGAATATGCTTATGATATAAGCTTCCTGTAACAAATAAACACTCTTTCTCATTCTTCCAATATATAAAGAAACAAGATTTCGAGAACTATAGGTTTGCTTACTGTTGATTAGAGATTTAGAGAACTATAGGTTAACTAAAAGAACCCCAAAATCTAAATAGATTAGAGATGCAGTAACAAATTACACAGAACAGAAGGAGAGCTATAGATTTGCTTACTGTTGGTGCCACAAATGTGCAGCTCTTCCTCGTCAATTTCCTTTTCCTTTTTGACGTGTGCTGCCATATGTCACACAAATTGCAAAGCATAAGTCCACCGTCTTCTAATTTAAATGAATGTTTTGAGAGACTAATTCAGGTCTGGCCTGGACCGATTTTAAACAAAACAACATTCAACAAGTTTTCTTTTTCCATTCGCTTTCAATGGATACTATATGATGCAAGCTCCATCGACAATGTCAGGACAAGTAAGATAAGAGCACCAGGTTTTTGGACCAAACTTTTTAAAAAATTTATGTAAAGTTTTAAAAACAAATTTAAAGCAACTCCTAGTATATTTTAAAAATCAAGGCTGAGACTTTGAGAGAATCAGCAGTTCTTGACAAAGCCCAATTTCAACGCTTCAGTCCAGATCATATATATTGGAATCTGAAAACCAACACATTTTATCGGATCTACGATTTCCACCCAAATTAACACAACATTAAAATAAATATCCTAGATGTGTTTGTGGAAGCCTTTATTTCCACCCAAATTAACATTAAAATAAATATCTCTACTCTAGGGTTCAGTAATTGGGTGATATTTCGTTGAGTTAACAACTTGCCCCAACAACAATTATTACTAAGAAATTATTGTTTGGATATAATCAATAAGAAAATGATTGCACGGTTATTAAAAACATCACAAACCTCTTTCTCAAACAAAAAAAAAACATCACAAACCCTAATTAATTACACTAATAAAAGTAGTCATGATCCAGTAGCCATCAGGGAAAAACAAAAAAAAGAATAGAAAACAGGAAATAAGTATCACTATCCTCACCGAGTTTGTGTTGAAAAACATGTACGAAGTGAAACTCCAACAACAAATGAAAAACAAACTATTGGTTTTAGTAGTTTTTTTTTTCTGGTTTGATTTACAAGAACCCTTGGGTATATATGTAAGAGTAAGGCGAAAAGAGAAAATTAGTAAGCTTACCATACTTCCTTTTGGTGCCTAAAACTGGGGCATCATCGAGAGGTTTGCTTCCCATGTTTCTCTCTAGACGACGAATTCAGTCTATTGTGATCAATAATAGGGTTTTTGAGGAAATGGAAGAGCCTCTCTTTAAAAACATCTACAAATAGAAGTCTGGTATTTCCATATCTGGGACTACTTCCCTCTCCCTTTGTATTCCCCCAAGCATACTGACTGTTTGGTTGTCGTGTCTGGACTTTGACTCTTAGTCCAGTCCATAATGAGTTTAACTGAAGATGGACTGGAGTTGACTTCTACACTCAATTTGACTATAACATCTTCGAATAGAAAACAAAAATATTCAATATTATGATCATCACAAAACAATGGGAAAATTGCTTTGGACCGAGTGAATCCACCGAACTGTGATCCTTATTGTTGAAAATGATTCTATTTCGAGCCAAGGACAAACATCAAAGAATTGCAAATTATAGCCAACTATCACCTAGGAATAGCCTACAAAGCGTATAACCAAATTACTGTAGGTCATTGTATAAACCAATCCATCAAGCAAAACAAGGCAATTGAATATGTTATCCCACATAATGAAATTTTAAATAAAAATGCATATTACCAATATTATTAGTATAAAAAAAGCATATTATATTCCTTAAAAATTAAAATATGTTCGCTACCTAAGTATTGAAAAAATGAGATTTATTGATTAGAATAAAGAAGATGTAAAAAAAAAGTTTGTATCGTATATGAAATTAACAATTGATTTTTAAAATTAAGAAAAAATATTACACTACCTTGAAGATTAAACAAACAAGAACTAAGCTAACAAAATAGTTATGCTAATAAAATATTATTTAAAATACTAGTTTTTTTTTCGCACATGCAAGCATAAGATGTTATAATTTATAACATAATAATTATTTTCTAATAATAAACAAATAATTTAAATAAAAAGGATTAAAATAAATTATGAGCAAATCGAGCAAGAAGGAGTAATAGTTATTGTTTTGTAAATTTAAACTTATTTATTGTCTTTTTTTAATTTTAAATAAAAATTTCCATCATTTAATTATTTTTAATAAAATTATTGCTATTTATGGTTCAGATTTTAATTTTAATTATTTTTTAAATAAAAATCAAAATATTAATATTTTATATGAAATATTTCTTACTTTTAAAATTGATATTTTTTTCCTATTTTCCTTTTTTTCTCGACACAAATTTTTCTCATTTATTTTTATTTTTAAGTTTGTGTACTATTTATGTCTCCATTAGAAATTTTACATCCTTGTTAATATTCTACTAACTTCTTATTTTACTTTTTTATTATTTTCACAAAATTATTATTTTGTTATCACATATTTACTTATGTGATTATTTTTAATTTATAACCTTCACCTATTTTCATAAAATATTCTACACCAACATATTTTACACTATCTTTCTACATAAAAGTTTTTATTTAAAATTCATATTAATTATATATTATTTATTTATTATATATATAATTATTATTTATTCCAATACTTAAGTTAGTAAAATGTTTTTAATAAATTTAGCTGTTTTGGAATTAAATACTCTATATAATTATTTTGACACATGAATCCTTCAGAAATTATATATATATTTCTATAATAAATTTCTTATTTACTTAAATTATTGAATTTAAGTGGTAAGATCTTCTTCCTTTTACATATGTATCTTTGTTTTTTTTAAAAAATATGATTTCCTTTTAATATTAGTGGCAAGGGAAGTAGTATGGAGGACGGGGGAGGTTTTAGAGGAAGGCGAGGGGAAGGTAGAAGATGGGTGTCAAGGGAGGATGAAGAGGGAAAGAGAAGATAAAGAGGAAGAGGCGAGAAGAAGATAAAAGACTGTCTATATTGGGGAAGAAAAAGGGAAACGAAAGGAACAAGGATGAAAGAAGAAAAGAAAGAGGAGGGAAAAAAAATTAAATAAGAAGAAAGAAATAAGGAAAAGACATGGAAAGTTTGCACGGGAGAGAGAAAGAATATGTCCCGTAATGTACCTTCACCTTCTTTTATTTCATTTCTTTTTGATATATTAGAGGGATATTTTAACTGTTGTGTAATGATAAAAATTAAATAATTACACGAAAGAATCTATTATATATATAAATAGTAGAGACATGTTTTAAGAATGGTTGAAGTATTGACACATGGCCATTTAAAAAATTTATGAAAAAGATATGTGGCTCCATACAAGTTACATGTTTCATTTTTTAGGCTACAACGTCTTAAACATTTTTATTCAAATTCAAAAAAATATTTTTTAAATTATATCTTTCGAATGATCTCTCTTTTTAAAAATAGAATTATTAGGTTCTCTTTCTAATTCAAATTATTTTTTTAAAAAATAATAATATGATTTATTAGTTTTACTCTATTTAAATAGTCTCCCTTTATTAATAAATTTTTCTCCGAATCAGTGTCTAAAAATAATTTATCTTTGAATTGTATGTTTTTATATAAGTGAGTATTATTGTTACATTTTTCACAATCATCTACCTAATTAATTTTTTATTTGTGCATAAAAAATCATTTATTTTTTCTTAATTTAATGAAATTATTTAATTCATTCTCTTTTGATTTATCTTTTTTATAAATATTAATACATAGGAAAAATTATTGACCCCTTATAATACACAGGGTACTATACTAGATATTATTAAGAAAGTGTCAATTGATAGCTAGATGAATCCTCCAGCAACTAGCTAGGATCCTAACGTTAGGCCACGCGGACGCCACATGCGGCTAGCTATCTAAGAACATATTAGCTGTTTGTTTTTTTTAGGAATACATTAGCTGCATTAATATCATGAGGAACGTTTTAGATGTTTTAGTTTGGTTGAATATTAGGGGAATACTGTCACGTGCACAGAGAAGGTGCGCAGCAACAGCCCGTGCGGTCAAGCCAAAGGCTTGTCAACCTAACAACAATCACACGAATAAAAGAGATAGAGAAATCGGCAACACAAGAATGTGGGAGAAGACTCAGTATTATTATTAATAAACATCAACAACAATACATGCCCAACAACTCCCCCTCACGAATCCTATATATAATAGGTACCTCAAGGTTCCAGCTAACTTTCCCTACAAGTAAGAGGACTCCTTCCTAGGCTAGGTTTCTCCTTACTTGTCCACGCCAACTCAAACTTAAGGCGGCCAACCCTAGTCTAAGTCAGAATGGGCCAGCCTACACGCACACCGGCTCAAACTAGGACTCCTGTGTGCCTTGGAAATCCTAGTGCGTGATATTCTCCCCCACTCATTTCTGCGCACCCTCGTCGCAGCTATCTCGTGATATGCCTCCAGCTTATCCCGAAATTGCCACAGATGGTCTTCGCGTTCCTAACTTGCTTCAATCTTCGGTAATCCTTTCCAGCGAACAAAGTACTCCAAGTGAGGTGCGTTTTGACCACGTCGTGGAACCATCCTGTGAAATGCGATCTCTTCCACTTGCTTGTCATGCGCTATGCTCACAGCGATAGGTGCTCGCTTTGACACATTCCGGTCGGCATCTCCTTTGTCGGCTCGGAAAGCCTTCAACAAACTCACGTGGAAAAATGGATGAAAACCAACTGTGCGGGGTAACTCCAGCTTGTAAGCAGTTCATCCCACCCTCTTCTCAACTCGAAAAGGTCCTTCGTACCTGCGAACTAAGCCTTTGTGTAACTTTTGAAAAGTCCTCTGTTGGTGCGGTAGCATTTTCACCAGTACTATCTCCCCCTCCTCGAACTCCAAGTGCCCTTGTCTGCCCACTTCTTCATCTTCGTGGCTGCTTTGGTCAAGAAGTTCTTGGTCAGATCACGTTGCTCATGCCACTCCTTGGCAAAGTGCCATGCGTCAGGGCTTGTACCAGTGTATCCCTGCGCAAGTGCACTAGGGGTCAGCGGCTGCTGCCCCGTCACGATCTCAAATGGACTCTACCCGGTTGATTCACTTTGCTGCAGGTTGTAGGAAAACTGTGCCACGTCCAGCAACTTGGCCCAATCCCTTTGATTCGCACTCACATAGTGCCGTAGGTACAACTCAAGCAAAGTATTCACCCTCTCGGTCTGCCCGTCGGTTTGTGGATGAAAACTAGTAGAGAAGTTGAGGTCTGATCCCATCAACTTGAAAAGCTCCCTCCAAAACTGTCCAGTAAAGCGTCCATCACGATCACTCACAATGCTTTGTGGCACTCCCCAATATTTGACAACATGCTTGAAGAATAAGCGTGCTGCGTGCTCACCCGAACAATCCTTTGGGGCGGCTACAAAGACTCCATACTTGGAGAACCTGTCAACAACAACAAGTGTAGTACCACTGCCTTCAGATAACGGTAAACACGTTATAAAATCCAAAGAAATACACGTCCACGGCCTGTCAGGAATCGGCAATGGCTCAAGCAATCCCGACGGTGAGAGTTGCTCGTTCTTGTCTTGTTGACACACTAGACAAGTCTTCACATAGAGCTCCACATCATCTCTCATCCGTGGCCAGTAGTACTCGTTCTCCAACAATGCACAAGTACGGTCGATGCCTGGATGTCCTGCCCACATCGAGTCATGGCACTCCTTCAGCACCTCTTTGCGCAAACTTCCATGTTTGGGGACATACACACGATTCCCCTTGGTGAGCAGCAACCCTTTGTCAACCCAAAATCGCCTCGTTTTCCCTTGCATGGCATACTCCATGAGGCTTTTGGCATAAGGATCCTGCTGCAGCCCGGCATCTATCCGTTGCTTCAAGTCGGACACCGGTCGCACCACCACTACAGAAGCTAATTCAGCTTTTCGGCTAAGAGCATCAGTAACGAAATTTGTCTTCCCTGGCTTGTACTCTAAAGAAAAGTCGAACTCTCAAGAAAATCTTGCCACAATGCTTATTTAGGACTGAGCTTCTTTTGTGTCTGAAAGTAACTCTTCGCCACATTGTCCGTAAACACAGCAAACCGCGAACCAAGCAAGTAATGACGCCACACACGTAGGCAGTGCACTATGGCGGGCATCTCCTTCTCTTGCACCGTATATCGCCTCTCTGTGTCATTAAGCTTGCGAGATTCGTAGGCAATAGGATGCCCATCCTGCATCAAAACACCACCAATAGCAAAATCTGAAGCGTTAGTGTAAACATTATAAACCCGTTCACAACTCGGCAATTGTAACACTGGCTCTTCCAAAATGGTTGCCTTCAATCTCTCGAATGCCTCTTGGCACTTCGCATCCCACGTCCAGATCTTGTCTTTCTTCAAGAGATCCGTCAAAGGTGCACAAATGGCCGAATGTCCTTTGATGAACCGCCGGTAATAATTCACCATGCCAAGAAAAGAACGCAGCTCGGGTACCTTCTTGGGTGCTTCCCTATCGACGATTGCTTGCACCATGGACCTGTCCATCTTCAGCTTCCCGTCTCGAACAATGTGACCAAGGAATGCTATTTCCCATTACAGAAAAGCAGACTTCTCCTTCTTCACGAGCAGCACACTGTCTCGTAAAGCCCGAAACACTTGTCTCAAGTGATCTAGATGCTCCTCAAGTGTCTTGCTATAAACCACAATGTCATCTAAATAGACCACCACAAATCGATCCAGGAACGGGGCTAACACCTTGTTCATCAATGTACAGAAAGTGGCAGGGGCGTTGGTTAGTCCAAAAGGCATGACTAAAAATTCAAACAAACCATACCTCGTCACACACGTGGTTTTCTGCTCGTCCCCCTCCGCAATGCGAACCTGCCAATAACCCGATCTCAAATCGAGCTTAGTAAACCATTGTGCATCTCCAACTGGTCAGACAAGTCATCTATCCTCGGAATTAGATACTTGTTCTTCACCGTAATCTTGTTCAATGCCCGGTAGTCGATGCATAACCGTAGAGACCCACGTACTTCTTTTGAAAAAGCACAGGCGCGCCATAAGGTGCCTTGGATGGCTGGATAAATCCCGCATCCAGTAGCTCCTTCAATTGCTTCCTCAACTCCTCTAGTTCAGGAGGCGCCATTCGGTAAGGTGCTTTCGCTGGTGGTTTAGCACCAGGCTCCAATTCGATTGCGTGATCAACCTCCCTCCTTGGCGGCAGATTCTTTGGCAACGAACTGGGCATCACATCCGCAAACTCTTCAAGTACCTTCTCCACTTCACTTGGCACATCCGTGTGTCCTTCCTCGCTCTTCACCTGTGCAAGAAAAGTAGGCTCTCCACACTTGAGCCCGCGCGCCAGTTGTAGGGCCGAAACTTGTTTCTTCGGCTTCCGTCCCTCACGTCCAGCAGTCACCACACATGTGCTCGACCCCCGAGGTAAGTGAATTTGGTTAGCACTTGGAAAGAATGCAACATTATGTTTCTCAAGGAACTCCATCCCTAAGATCATGGGGTAGTCATCTAGGGGAACCACCGTCAACTCGATCTTTCCTCGCCAGTCATCCATGGTAATTTTCGCGCCTCGGGCCACGCCTAGGATCGGTTGGGCAGCCGCGTTAACGGCCTTCATGGTGCTCAATTCCTTCGTAATCGGTATGCCAAGCTTCCTTGCTTCAGTACCTAAAAGAAAATTGTGAGTAGCACCAGTATCAACAAGAGCTTTAAGTTCATGCTTCCCAATGCACACATTGGTGTACATTCGACCTCCCTGTGCCTCCAGCTTCTCAACCCTGACTGCGCTTAGGATCTTAATCGACCCCATCTTGACTTCCTCATCCCCATCGTCGGTATCGGCACTTTGCTTCAGCAAGGCAGCAAGTTTGTTTTCCTGTGGACAATCCCACGCCTTGTGTGGCCCCTGACAGAAGAAACACTTGACGTCTCCCTTGTTCCCACCCCTGAATTTTCCCATCGGCTTCTTGTCTCCCTTCTTGGGCCGGAACCTTGAGATTTGGCCTTCCCTTCGCCACCCTTCTTGGTATCCTTGGAAGAAGACGATTCTTTTTCCTTGCCATACTCCGTAAGTGACTCGGCCACACGCAGTGCCTCCTTTAGGGTCGTTGCACGACGATCATCAATCTTCACTCATGCCCACCTCTGAAGTCCTCCAGAAAAAGCGCCATAACCTTCCTCTTCCATCATAGAAGGAATTTCAAAAGCCAAATCCTGAAACTCCTTGACGTATTTCCTGATGTTGTCTGTGTGCTTCAAGGCTCGCAACCTATCTCGTGCCTCCCTCTCAGCAAACTCCGGGTAGAATTGGTTCTTCACTTCAGTCTTGAAGCGCTCCCATGTCCAATCCGTGCACCCCTCAGTAGTGCGTACCCGTCGCCACCACAAGACCGCAGAATCGGCAAAGTACCTCGCGGCTATCTTCACCTTCTGGTCATCTTCAATGATCTTCAGACCATCAAAGTATTCTTCACAACTGAACAGGAAGACGTCCACTGCCTTTGCTGTCTGCGTCCCATCATACTCCTTTGGCTTCGGAATATCGACTTTGGGTAGCACTTGTTGTTGGTGAAGAGACATACTACCATCCATCAATGATAGCTGTCGTTTACACAACCGGACATCATCCTTTAGAGTACGCATCTCCTCAAATTCCTCGACAAAGACTGATAGTGCTATCGTCACACTATCATTCAGCTATGTGAATTGCACCCGGAGTGCTTGAACCTCACCAGTCATACCCTCCGTGCTAGCTTCACACTCATCCACCCGCTCCTCGAGGTCGTTCAATCGCTCTTGGAACTTTTCAAAGCGACTTTGAAGGGCTGGAATTGCGTCCTTCATCGGATTTCTACTCTTGGAGCGACCCCTGGTCTTCTTGCCCTCGGCAACCTGCTTCGGGTCGGTTTTCTTGCCCTCAGCAACCTGCTTTGGATCTCCTTGAGTAGTTGTCCCGCTTGTTTCCTGCTCCCCTAGGGGTGGTTTCTCCGTATTAACCATCCCTAAACCAAAATCTCAAAACAATCTCCAACAAAGTGTGATTATTCTGTAACAAGAACACACAAGTCAACGAATATTAGAGTAATAAAAGTTGACACCCTTGATACAAACCAGATGCGTGTACCCAAGGATCAGCAAAGAACTTCAATCTTTCACACCAACACAAATCGACCAGCAAAAACCCACAATCGGCAAGCACCAAATAACCAAGTCGACTTTTATATAAAAAGAACCAAACCTGATTCAGCAATCCTCCAATCCCTGTCTTTACCTTTGCCGATTAGTGCAAAAGATCCCCAAAAGTTCCAGCCAACAAGTCCTATTGCACGAAGGATACGTCTTGCGTAAGCTACAGCAACCCGTTGGTGCACCAGAAACTTCCGTTGGCGCGCCCGTTGGTGCGCCAGAAAACCAAGTAAGCGCGCCCGTTGGTGCGCCAAACAGTCCCAGTTGGCACGCCAATTAGCGCGCCAGAAACTCCGTTAGCGCGCCGATTGGCACCAGAAGCGTGCCAAATTGCACCAGCACAACACCAGCAGCCACCAGACCCTTTTCCTTCACGAATAAAACTTGAAAAGCTCCGCTACCACTTGTCACGAGCACAGAGAAGGTGCGCAGCAACAGCCCGTGCGGTCAAGCCAAAGGCTTGTCAACCTAACAACAATCACACGAATAAAAGAGATAGAGAAATCGACAATACAAGAATATGGGAGAAGACTCAGTATTATTATTAATATACATCAACAACAATACATGCCCAACAACTCCCCCTCACGCATCCTATATATAATAGGTACCGCAAGGTTCCAACTAACTTTCCCTACAAGTAAGAGGACTCCTTCCTAGGCTAGGTTTCTCCTTACTTGTCCACGCCAACTCAAACTTAAGGAGGCCAACCCTAGTCCAAGTCAGAATGGGCCAGCCCACACGCACACCGGCTCAAACTAGGACTCCTGTGTGCCATGGAAATCCTAGTGCGTGACATTATGGCCCTCATACATGTACTATTTAGTTTGATTCTTTTGGATACTTTACTCTTTTTTTTTTTATCATTCTATACCTATACTATATCCATCGGTTCTATTATATACCTATATTAAATAAGTTCGTTCCATCGCATCTTTCCGTCTATCTCCCGTCAGTTTGACCGTTAAGTAATGCCACGTGGTGTGACATCTGACAAATTATTGGCCCCCCACATTCTTATACTATTTTGTTCGGTTTTTTTATGTAGCTATACTTTTTTTTGCCCATCCTATACCTGTATTATATCAAATGGTTCCATCCTTTTACTGCTTTATCAATTAGTGGAGTCCACAAAAATTCCACATGTCAAAAACCACTTGACATTAGTTGACCTCCATTAGCTTATAAAAGTATATAATGAAACTATTTGTTATAGTAAAGTATAGGATGGCAATGGTTCCATCCTTTTACTGCTTTATCAATTAGTGGAGTCCACAAAAATTCCACTTGTCAAAAACCACCTGGCATTAGTTGACCTCCATTAGTTTATAAAAGTATATAATGAAACCATTTTCAACGATTGCTCTTTTATCTTTTTTCCACTCACATATAGAATTTATTTTTTAATTTTATTGTGGAGAATATTTTTTAAATTTTAGAAAGTTTTATATATGGTTGTTCCTATTAACTTTTTCTCCCTTCATATACATAGCTATTATTTTGTTTAATTCTTAAGATTAATAGAAATTTATAATTAAAAGATTTTCTATACAGTTATTAATATTCTATTAGCTTCATGTTCTTCTTTTAAATAAAATAATTATTTTAACAAAAAGTTTTACTTATCTATATGAAACGTTTTCTATTATATTCTTAATACAAATTTATATAGAGATTATGCCAGTAAAATATTTTTCCCTTTCTAATAATTATTTTTTCATTCAAAAATTCATATTAATTCATTAATACTTCTTTTATTGTCATTATTTACATATAATTTTATTTATTAAGCCGCCAATAGCAATATAGTGTAATAACATTTCCTTTGAGTTTCATCTAAGGGGTGAAGGATTTGATCCCAATGATAGGAATGAGGGTGGTTTGGGGTTGGGTGTTATACTGTAGTTACTAAGAATCCGAAATACCAAAAAGAATAATCTTATCTATTATAATGTTAAATATTGTGTAATTTTTTTAAAATTATTTTCTTACTTTCCTATAAAAATATTTTATAGTCATGTTTCTTTATTAAAGTTTTACACTTTGTTTAGGTATGATTTCTTTTAAATATTAATTATTTATAATATTTTTCTTATTTTTTTAAAAAATAATTGATATTAATAATTTTATTTCTAATTATATTAATATTAATATAAATTAATTAATTATTCTATCATTATTAATTTTATTAATTAATCATTTCTTCTATTTTTTCACTTTTTTTTTACAAACATGGCTTTTTTTTTTTAATTCTTAAGAAGCTAAGTAATTTTAGATCCTGAAAATTCTTTCAGGGATAAATATTTTAACTTCCTCTTTTATATCTAAATTATTTATATAGATTTATATGTTAATATAAAGGTTTATTTATTATTTTTGGTTCTTAATCACTTGTATTAGCACCTTTACTTAAAACAATCTCCTCCTCCTTAGATAACACTTCTGAATCATTTTTTATATAATATATGAACGTGATATTTTTTGTAATATTAATAATAAATTTTTATTTATTCTTTTTCTTCTCTTATTTTACTTATTATTTTATTCATCTTTGATATATCTATAGTAAAGAAAGTACAATAATTTTTCATGACTTTGAAAAATATTTCTATAAATTATTTATTTCTTACTTTTCGGGACACATGAATAAATTCTTTAAAAAAGTTAATTTGTATCCCTTATATTTCTTTTTCTTTTATTAATATCTCTTTTATTTTTTTCAAATAAAAAGTCCACAAAAACCATGTATTGTTTAAGCTGAATTTGGAGTATTGCAATTTAAGCTTGATATTGATAAATGCTTGATAAGGCTCGAACTGTAACAGCCCGGGTAAAATTTTGCATTTTTCCCAGGACTGTAAAAGTTTTCTACACTGATTTACCGGAAATTAATATTGGCAAATTAATTCATGGTAAATCGAGCATCGGATTCCGAAACCGACCCCTACCCCGAGTTTGAGATTTTTCTGCGGATTTTACGGACTAAAGTTGGTATTTTTCGGGTCCAGGAATCTTCAGAAAAGTCGGGTTTAACCTTTAGCGAACAGACCAGAAATTAAGATAAGGGGGTATATTAGTTATTTGCTGGTCCGAACAATACACCCTCCATTATGCAGCACAGTAACTGCATAATTGAGGCGGCTCAATTATGTAGAGCTGCGCTTGCCTTTCTCCTATGCCACCAACCGAGTATCGTTTATGAAGAAAAACGTGGCTCTTCTGCATGCCCATGCACCCTGCTTTTCACCTCTACATAAACCCAGTTTCTTTTCCTGCAAAAACACACCAACCCGTATATTTTCTTACCTGCAAGCTCATAACCCAGTTCTCCTTCTCTTCTGCAAAAACCACGCACCCATACTCCTTTCTTTTTTTTGCAAAAACACAACCCAGTGCAAGGAAAGGAAGAAAAGAAGAAAAGAAAGGAAAAAAAAAAAGAGAAACAACACACACCCACAACAAAACGTTGTCGTTTGGCAACAACCCCACACCCACCTCTCTTTCTTTCTTCTTTTCTTCTTCCTTTTCCTCCTTCCTCCCCGCACCAGCCGACACTGCCACCATCTCCCTTCCTGTGCACCACCTTCCTCCCCGCTTTTCTTTTCCTTTTCCTTCCTCCTCCCATTTCTGGCCGCTCCTCCCTATTGTTCCTCCTCCCTGCTGCATACCGGCGACGAGCAAGCCACCGACGGCGCCTCCTCTTCGCGCCTCCTCTCTTCTCCACCTCGTCGGCATAGCGCCGCCTTCGCCTCCTCTTTCCTCGAGCGCGTCGCCGCGTCATCGCCACCGTCTCGCCTTCCACCTCACTCGCCGCCGCTGCAAGGTGAGCTGCAGGCGTTGAAAGTGGCGTACGGGTCGACCCGTTTGCTGTGACATGGTTCCTTTTGGGTTGGAGCTAGCTGGGCCTGCTGCATGGGCCGACGCCTGGGCTCCTACTTGGGCTTGGTTTTTGCCTATGCAGTGGGCTGGGCTGGTACTATTCATGGCCCAGTCCGAGTTCAAAAAAAAGAAATAATAATAATTTCTGGAAATATACATTATGGGGAATATTTTCTGGAAAAATATAATAATAATTATTCTAGAAAAATTATATTATATAATATTTGGAAAAGGGTATTATCAAAGTACTAAATACCGAAATAGTATCCAGATATAAGAATAGTATATCATTTTTGGCACATAGAATAAAATGCTGAATGATGATGATAATGGAATATAACCCGAGACCGTAACCGAATTGACATAGTGCTTTACTTTATGACTTACAACATTAGAATGTCATTTGCATATCAACTGTTGTGCATCTTATATATGCATATTATTTGTTATATAGGAGCCGGTAACGAGCAGTTCTCCGAGGAACCAGAGTTAGGACCTCTTGAGGATTTTCAGGATTAAGTTACCTGGCTAAGGTGAGGATGGATAACCTTTGTTATGTTGCCTATAATACTCCTTTTGGATGTGTTTTGTTGTTTGATTGAACCGTTGTGTGCTGATATATTGTTGATTATATTTTCTATGGATACTTGGTGATATGGAATTGTTGAGGTTACAATCTAAACACTTGTTTGTCACGTGGAAAGTAGAGGTACGACCGGATGGTTAGAGATTATTCTGTAGTGGCCATGATCGGGATACTTGTGATAAGGATGTCTATCCTTGATATGATATTTGGGATGTTCTATCCTTGTTTGATTTTGGGATGTTGATCCCCGGGGTTCTATTTTGATCTGGCACCTGGAAAGAGCTCATAACCTGGTACAACCCTAGCTTAACCGTGACAAGGCCCTAATAATAATTGATCTAGACAATAGTTTAGATGTCTTTTAGCTTTAGTGCAGACTTGTTTCAGATTACCTATTCTATATGTCTTTGCCTGTACTTCTTCCTTGATGTATTATGGTTGCTTGCACATTACTGTTTATCCATGATTGTACTTTTTGTACCGGTGAGCGTTTCGTACTCACCCTTCGCCTGCGTGGTTTCATCACGTAGGATGAGATGCTCGTAGTTCAGGTACGAGGTTCGACAGCTGCTGTAACTTCTCCACCAGACTCCGGAAGCATACCTCCGCTGCATCTCATCTAAAAGAATTCCGCTGCTGTGTTGTCTTGTCACTCTGCCTCTATTGCTGTATTATACTTTCCGCTGCTGCTATGTGATTAAGTATGTTGTTTGCAATAACAGTCCCCGTGTCGGGTGACGGATGCTATCTCGTGTGCTGTTGGATTTGTAGCCTTCTTGTATAATTATTGCCTGCGATGTAATAAATGTAGTTTCGGCACGTGTTTACTATACGATCGGTAAATACGGGGCATTTCATTTTGGTAGCGGAGCAGGCAGTAGGTCTTAGGGGTTTACTGTGATTGTCTGTTTGCTTGTTTGTGCATAGTCCAGTCATGACCTTGACATGATATAATATGCATGCATAACATTCTCATATAGGTACAAATGGATCCGGTGGGAGGAAATCAGCATGTTGGACAGCACTTGGACGGTGACCAAGTATCTGTCGATCAACCGCAACCAATCGTGGGTGGACAAGTACCCATGGCAGCACCGGGTGACACATCGCGGATTCTTGATACCGTAACTCAGATTCTGCAGCGTCAAGATGCTAGAGATGCCCGTCTAGAGGCGAAAGAAGCTCGTGAAGAGGAGAATGAAGGACCTATTGAGGATCCTACCTATACCAAGCTGACTAAGCTAGGTGCTGAGACCTTTACAGGAATTACTACTCCACAGGAAGCTGATGATTGGCTTCATCAAACTCACTGAGTGATGCTGAAACTCAAATGCACGGATGACATGTGGGCTAGATATGCAGCATCCATGTTCCGTGATGTTGCTATCAACTGGTGGGAATCAACCACATGTGATCTGCCGAAACTGATCACCATGCCTTGGACGCAGTTCACAGGGATGTTCCGAAGGAAGTTCGTTACAGACGTCTTCCAAGATCAGCACAAGCGAGAGTTTTTGAGTCTGCAACAGCAAGTTGGACAGTCAGTGAATGACTATGAGGTTCAGTTTGACCGTTTGTCTATCTATGCAACAGAGTTTGTGTCTACACCGGAGGCCAGATGCAAGCGTTTTTGGGATGGTCTTAGACCATGCATCCAGACTGTGATGGGATGCAAAGTCTATGAGACCTATCAAGACATGCTTGCGGATGCGCTTCGAGCAGAGGTCATCTGGATGGGAAACGAAAGAGAAATGGAAGAGATCTGAAAGAGGAGATCTACACTGAGCGGTGGGAACCAGAACAAGAGGTTCCAGACTTCTGCTAACGGGCCAGGGTATGGACAGAGCCGATCCATGCCAGCATACCAGGGTCGAGGGTGGAGTAATAACCGTGGAAGTTCTTGGACTCAGTCTGGAGGGACTTCATCCGGAGACACTCGCCCTGGACTTTCCTTGTCCAAGGTAAGGTGCTACGAGTGCAATGAAGTTGGGCACTACCGATCCTCATGTTCGAAGTTGGGAAGATCTAGAGGTACAGCTCATACTCAGACAGTACAAGCATCAGTGGCCAGTGTACCTAGTGGTTCTGGAGTTGGCCAAGGCCGTGGACGTGGAGCTGTTCCTGCTTGGACACAATCAGCTATGAACCAGAGTACAGCTGTACCGAGGGCATTTGTGATCACAGCTGAGGATGATTCGGAGAACGCTGACGTCATCGCAGGTACCTTTACAGTTTTTGATAGTATTGCATATACCATGATAGACCCTGGTGCTACGCATTCTTTTATCGCTCAGAGTTTTGCAATACAACATAGCTGTATGGAAGAGAGTCTAACACGTCCGTTGAGGGTTAGATTACCCGCGGGCATAGTAGTACGGTTAACACATGTGTGCAGAGTTGTATCCCTTAAGTATGGTGAAGAAACCTTCCTTGCCCAGCTAGTAGTGATGAACATGGGAGGTTTTGACATAATCATAGGGATGGATTGGCTATCGAGATACAGTTCTTTGGTGAACTGTCATACCAAGGAAGTGCTGTTGACTTCCGACGGTAGACGACAGATTGTGATCGCTGGTATAAAGAGAACTAGTACCTCATGTAGTATCTTTGCTACGCAATACTTCGGAATGGGTTAATGGTATAAATGGTACCTCGAGTTGTTTAAATTCGTCAATTGTGTACCCCGACTTTTTTTTTTGTCAATTATGTACCCGTACTTTGTGAGTTTGCATCAATTGTATACCTCGGGCAGCCCTTTGATGACGTGGCGTGCTGCCCATTAATGTTGGATAGCAATTTAGTCCCTAAGTTTTTAAATTAATCATATAAGTCCTTTATTAGTATATAATTTAGTCCATATATTTTTTTATTATTTAGAGTTAATCCTTACTATTATATGTAATTATTATTTACATAATATTTGATTCCTAAATTATTTTTAGTGTATAATAATATTTTTATTAAAGTAATAAGCATATAATTATTTTTTTACAATAAGTTTTGTAATGCACAACTAGTTATATTTATAAATTAATGTGTACATTTTACCTAGTCATAAGAATCATTCAATTAAATTAACTAATTGTAATAATTTATCAAATAAATTTTAATTGAATGATTCAATATATAAAAGACATGTTTTACTTTATTTATTCTAACAATATAAGAATTTAAATTAAGAAAATAATATAAAAGGAGACCCACTTACCATGTATCATAATAATATGACTTTTGAAGAATGAATTCATGGCCAACAATTAGGAGCACTTACAAAGTTAAGAAATATTTTAAGCAAAAAAAATAATAAATGTCAACTATTAATTTGTATATGAAAATTATTAAATTTGATGTAACTAACTATATATAATAAATTATTATTATTATTATTATTATAAGAGACCATTTTATAAGAGTATTGAATTTTTTAATTTCTTTTGTGATTAATTATAATTTAGTAATATAATTAATTTAATTATATGTAAAAAATACAATATTAAATATTTCACAAGTAATAATTATAAATAACACAAAAAATTTACATTATAGTATTATCGTTCTAAAGAAGGATTTGAATGAGTATAAATAAAGTTTTAGGACTTAATTGTATAAATTCTAGTGGACCTACATGATTAAATTCGAAATCTAATGAGCAAACTAACACAACTTATTTGCGGGCAGCATGCCACATCATCAAAATGCTGCCCGGGGTACACAATTGACCAAATTTTAAAAGTACAGGTATATAATTGACGGAAAAAAAAGTAGGGGTATACAATTGACGAATTTAAACAACTCGGGGTACCATTTATACCATTAACCCCTTTGGAATGAAGCCGTTTGGTCCAGACGCCTTGTTGACTCATGTCACTGGCGAAGAAGTTCAGACTTCAGTTTTGGAGAACATAACAGTGGTAAAAGAGTTTCTTGTTGTCTTTCTTGAGGATCTGCTAGGATTGCCACTTGAAAGAGAGGTCGAGTACACCATCGACTTAGTCCCAGGAGTCACTCCTATCTCTATGGCTCCGTACCGGATGGCACTGACGGAACTCCAAGAGTTGCAGAAATAGTTAGATGAGCTGCTAGAGAAGGGTTTTATCAGACCCAGTACATCACCTTGGGTTCACCAGTGCTGTTTGTCAAGAAGAAGGATGGTAGTTTGCGCATGTGCGTAGACTATCGGCAGCTGAACAAGGTGATAGTGAAGAACAGGTACCCGTTACCCAGGATTGATGATTTTTTCGATCAGTTGCAAGAAGCTACCATGTTTTCCAAGATCGATCTTCGATCGGGATACCACTAGATCAAGATTTCAGAGGAAGACATACCGAAGATTGCTTTCCGTACACGGTATGGTCATTATGAGTTTACCGTGGTACCCTTTGGTTTGACCAATGCACCTGCAGTTTTCATGTGTTTGATGCACTTGGTCCTGAATGAGCTCTTGGACAAGTTTGTGGTAGTCTTCATCGACGACATCCTGATATACTCCAGGAGCAAAGAAAAACATGAAAAGCACCTGAGGATAGTGCTTCAGAAGTTGCGAGACAAACAGTTATATGCCAAGTTCAGCAAGTGTGACTTCTGGCTCGAAGAAGTTGCTTTCCTCGGACATGTTGTATTTGGGGATGGAATAAATATAGACCTGTTCAAAATTTGACCCATGAATATTTTACTAAAATTAGATTTCAAACATGTGTAGACTTAGGATTAATGAGATGATTTAGTCCAAGGTTCAAGCATGATAAGAATTTAACTTAGTGGAATTGATGTATTTTGATAATCTAAACCTTCATGTGTTTAATCCTAGGATTAATGAGAAGATTTAACCTTAGGATAAAATGTATAATATGGTTTATTTGCAATAAAATACATTACTTGGGCCTTTTATTTGTTTCTTATCCAATAATAATGAGATGATTTATTCTTGGGTTAGGAATGGATTTAAGGGTCCAAATTAATTATTCTCCAGTGTTTGTCCAACCCATTAACACATTTCTTGTAAATCAATTTTAGCTCTGATTTTCGTAGAAAATCAGATTTAATTATCATTTAAGTGGATTTTGTGTTTTTTGGTATGATTTTGGGTGTTAATGTGCAATCTTTTGATTATGGAATGATTTGGGGGAGTGCTAATCAAGTAATTGAGTGATTCTGGGTAGATTAGGGATTGATTACGCGGTAGGATCGAAT
Source organism: Turnera subulata (assembly GCA_028386065.3). Lineage (NCBI taxonomy): Eukaryota > Viridiplantae > Streptophyta > Magnoliopsida > Malpighiales > Passifloraceae > Turnera > Turnera subulata. The sequence continues at coordinate 49,397 of JAKUCV010006612.1, read as the reverse complement.
CAGAGCTGAATTAGGGGGATTGAGGAGCAAAAAAGGAAAGAACGCACAAAACCGGGAGGGCCTGACGGTCATCACGGGATGCCCGCCATGCCCTGGCGGTCTTGTGGCCATGACCGCCGGTCATGGCGGTCATCCAAGCCTTGACCGCCGGCCATGGCGGTCATGGGTGCCCAGGATCTCCAAAAATCTCCGATTTTGTTTCTTTTTCGATCCTACGCAGTTTTGGACCTGATTTTCGGGCATAATCTTCACCATTAAGCAGGTCCACACCCCTAGGCTCCCTAGAGCACTATAAATAGAACCCCTCACACACATTTTAGAGGACAGACATTCTTTCTCACATACATACCTATAAGCTTTTCTTGCTTGGAGAAACTCTACGTGTCCAAGCTTAGAAATATTTTCTAAGGCAGAAATTCTGGAGGATTTTCGTGGAGAGCATCAAGCCGTAGTCTAATGAGGAGGAATCAAGAAGAGGATCAACCATAGAGCTAAGGAGTGGCAAGAAGGTGGGTGTAGAACTCGACCCATTGCAAGGAGCTTGAGGAGGGCTACATAAGGTAACTCTAAATCCTTTTTGATTGATTATTGGTGATTGATTGCTGATGCTTTTGATGATGCAAGTGGCCACTGTGTGCCATGTTTAGAACTACGTGGCTTTGACCCCGATCACTCGGGTACGTAGGTAGTCTCAGTTTCACAACGGGATGCAAGCCAAGTCTTTACTTCCCCCCTTTCTTTGTTTTCCACACTTGCACACGTACACAAGGCACATTTATGCTCTTTGATTTCACAAGATTTCGACCCAATACGGATGGGTGTCTAACACCTTCCCATCCGTGACGAATCCCCAATCCCATATCTTTGGTTCGCCATGACCGGTTGCCTAAGGAGTCATATGAAGGTTTTTCCCAACTTTTGCCCTTAATAAAACTTGGGTGGTGACTCCAATGATATGGGATTTACCCGAGGAGGAAGGTGAAAGGAATAAGTGAGGAGGCCCAAGTGATTTTGGGTCGGGTTCTCACAGTTGGCGACTCCGCTGGGGAAGTAGTGGGTTTAAGAGATCTTGTGCGATCATAGAGCTTTATGTGCCTTTTTACTTGTCATCATAAGTGCCCTGCATTCATGATGATTTATGTGAAGCCTTTACCGTAAGAGGGCGTGGGAAGCCAAGTCCACCACATGCTTTCTTTAAGCGATGGTGGCTTGCAAGAACCCGTTTCTCGATGCTTAGCAAAGATGGGGATTAACTGGCCTCGGACCTTACGCGATATCCATTATCACATGTGAGTAGGTTAAGCTATTCCCTAGCGGCAACCTTTTGGCCCCCAACCAACTGCATACCCTGAGCATCTCATGCATTATGAATCAATAAGTGGTACTTGCATTTGTATGGATCTTGTCGTGTATTGTACATATGTTTTATATCTTGATATTTTGGGATCCGAATTTATGCATACCTGGGGTTTGACGAAGGAGAAAAGGAAGGTGATCATCCATGGCTATCAAAGGGGACGCTGCTCCTTGACCCCGCCCGCTAACCAGCTAATAGGACCGCCGTGCTAACTCTGCATAAGGTGCTATATTACATAGTGTGAGTTGATGAGCCCGGTAAACTAACTCTAGGAGTGTAAGTATACATATTTAAGTAGATGCTAGATTTTTGGTATTGTTTCCCAGTTGACATCTATGTTCAGTCTGTCTACCTTGTCTTAGGGAATTTACATTTGCATCAATTTTGCATTGCATTTCATGTTTTTCAAAGCGCAAAAACGAATTCGAGCTAGGGTGTCTCATTTTTCAACCCTTTTGAACCTGAGTCTTCATGAAACATATATTTTGGGAGAGTGAGAATAACATTTTGCGAATGTATGCCATCACACATTCCCACCATTTTCAAAAAAAGAAAAAGCTCAAATTTAGGATTCTTGATGGCTATGAACCACATTTTATGAAAGGCGCATCTAGAGGGCACCATGAGTGGAAAAGATGTGCAAACGGAGAGAGCAGATTTGATGAAGGAGTTGATGATCGAACTGGACGATGTTGATTTGAGGGCACTTATCGACGATGTGAGAGCAGGGAAACTTGTGTCTAACGGAGGGAATGAAACGCAATCCTCGAAGCAAGGGGCAGAAAAAGCTGATGGGAAGGAACCAAGGGTTGTTGATTGGGACAGACTCAAGAAGCTCGAGGATATGGTGAAAAACATAAAGAGAAGAGAAGATGACTTGAACTTGGATCTATTATCACTATTCCATAAAGCCCGTCTACCCGAGAAGTTTAAGATGCCTGACATGGAAAAGTTCAATGGGACCGGGTACCCCATGACCCATCTAAAGATTTACATGAGGCTGCTGCAACCTTTGGGGATAGGGCCTGAGATGATGGTCCAATTGTTTCCGAGAACTTTGTCTGGAGCTGCCTTGAAATGGTTCATGACTTTGGATGAAAACCGAATTGGCCGATAGGAGGATATGTGCGAGGAGTTCATGAAACAATACAACTACAACACTGAGGTGGATGTGACCAAGAGGGACCTTGAGACAACCAAGCAAGGGGCCCAAGAAACATTTTCGGCCTTCATCTCAAGGTGGCGCAGCAAGGCCTCTTTGATGGTGGTGAGGCCCACGAAGGAGGATCAAGTACAAATGGTGATCAAGAACCTTCAGCCAATTTACTATGACCATATGGTGGGTAATTACTATGCCAACTTCAAGGCTTTGATGGGGGCAGGAATTCAATTGGATGATGCCATAACATCTGGAAGGGTCAAGGTTGCTAGACATGCTTTGCCTCATAGCTACAATGACAAAAGGATGATTGAAGTCAATAATGTGGATGCACATCCACCTCGTCCGGTCATCCCACCAAAGAGAAAGTCCACTCCATTGCCCATGCCCATTGGAGAAGTGTTCAACCAATGCATAAAAGGTGGATTGTTGAAGCCTCTAGAGCCGAAACCATATGCAAACCCCACGACTGATGAAAGCAAATATTGTGAATATCACCAGACTCGAGGACATACAGTTGACAACTGTGGAAGCTTGCGCCATGCCATTCAGAACTTGATCGATAAGGGGTTGTTGACAATGCCTACCATGCAGAGATCTTGATGAATCGAGAGTAGAGAGAGTCTAAATTTTCATAACGAGTGATGGTTTAATCCCATTAGACTCACTTTATTTTTAAGCATTTGAATAAATATACCTTCTAGTTCCTCTCAAGGAATAAAATTCTATCCCCTCATCTTTGTGTGGAAAGAATTTAATAAATTTCATGAAAGTCCATTGACTCAACCCGAGAACCTCCTAAAGAACTACGAAGACCCAATTCTGTGGGTGTAACCCATTCCTACTTAAACACTTGCCTTTGTCAACCTTCAAACACATTCCCAAGTTAACCTTCAAACTTCTATCCATTCCATCATTTATGTAAACCCCATGTCATTCACCTCGAACACTTGTCTAAAAGAATTGCTTCCTAAAAATGAATCTAGCTTCCAAAAGAGTTTTATCCAATTGCACATGTTCAAATGGGTCATTCCCCTTGAAAAAAAAAAGAGAAAGGAAAAGAGAAAAGGAAAGAAAAAAACGAGGAAAGGAAAAGTGACCCTTAGTGCCTGAATGATTGATTCATTACCTATTTTTTTTGAAATTAAGAGGAAGCCATGAATGAAAAGCACAAGTGTTCTCCTACAAACCTACCAAATTCGACTTCCCACGAGACACTATCTTGACAAACATCTCAAATCAAACATCACACCCACAGATACGTAGGTAACCCGGCAACGGGCCTGGTCTAATCGGTTCTTAGGTTGGTTCAATGGACAAGATTAGAATTTGTTCTTGCATCTCAAGGTGAAATATACCACAAGGTTATTCAAATGCAAATTTTTCGGGCTCTGTCTCTCAAGATCGACAAAGTGTTATCCCTCTCCCTCGAGCACAATTTTTTTTCCTCAAGGTTGTTATTTGGTCTCCAGCCAGCTCTGGTTGTCCATTCTCCTACCTCTTCAACGGCTACTCAAACATGTCTCCTATGACTCATCATGATTGTGTCCCTCCAAAGTGGTTGCTACTCCCATGAAAAAGGCAAAAAAAAAAGAGAAAAAAGTGAAAAAAGAAGAAAAAAAAAGTCTGCTAGGTTAAAAACCCGGAAGGGCGACCTAGGCAAAAGTTAGGACATGCCTGCTAGATTGAAAATCCGAAAGCGCGGTCTAGGCCAAAGTTAAGGCAAAAATAGGGAGAGTAGCCACTGGCCATAAAGGAGTGCCTGAACCTCACCCGCTCCCACAAAGTCTCCTTGCCTCCGGCCCCATCGCTTTGCAAAATGATCTCTCAAGCATCTAGAAGTTTTTAGTCGACCACTCATGGGGTTCTTATTTGAAAAAATAGTTCATGGTCATTGAGGATCCTTCACATGAAGCTTTAATTTTTATGGAATAATTCGCCTTTTCCTCAAGTTGCTTAACTTTCACTTTGGCTCGAATGCTTTTCAAAGATCATGCATCATATTAGGGGCACTTGCATCCAAAGACACCATGTAGGAATAAGATCGCACTCGCATTCATACATATGGAAGTAGATAGCACTTACACTACAAAAAGAAAAGAGAAGAAGGAACAAACACATCATGTAGAAAGTAGAAAGCACTTGCATTCAAGAGGCAAACACATCATTGTAGAATTTGGGGGTACTTGCACCCAAAACAAGCATGTAGAAACTAGAAGCATTGACACACCAGCAAACACATAGGAACTAGGGGCATCCCCATGCATTGAAAAGACGACACACTTAGACATGCTCATGCATCATTTACATGTAGAACATTGATTCATTGGCAAGGTAGACTTGATTGAGAGGAAAAGATCAACAATGATGACAACATCAGAAATTCATCACTTGATATAGACTTACATTTCCTAGGGTTGATGACTGGAGGGGCATGGCATGCCCGAATCTTTCGATGACTTTACCTGTAGAATAACGGGCATGCTATGCCCGCACTCGAGATGTAGACATTATGATCACCCGCAGACCCTAGGGGCACGGCGGCACCTGGTTTTTTATTGATGTTGGGCATTCTTGAGAAGATATAAGGCCCAACTTTTTTAAGCTGTTGCTTGTTGTCTTGGGCATTCGAGGAGATGTAAGCCCCAACTTTTGTTGATGAGTCGAGATGTGAGCTTGGGCATTCAAGGAGATGTAAGGCCTAGAGACCGGTGAGCTTGAGAAATAGAGTAGACTTCCAGCTGTGGGTAAGGGGCATGCTAAGCCTCCAATCTTAAGATTTCTTGATCCCCCTTTAGTCTCTTGGCTATATCCTCATGGATAAGATCTTTTGATCCCTCTTTCAGTCGCTTGGCTATATCTTCATGGATAAGATCTCTTGATCCCTCTTTTAGTCGCTTGGCTATATCCTCGTGGATAAGATCTCTTGATCCTTCTTCTTTTTCCTTGACTATATTCTCACGAATAAGATCTCTTGATACCTTTTTTAGTCTCTTTGACAATATCCCTCTAAGAAAGACAAACGAGAGTATGGAGGCGAAGCACTCCGGCCGATGTGAGAATACGTAACCAAACCCCCCTTAGGGTACCGTGCCGATAGTGCATTAGAAAAAAATCCCTCTAGGGTAAGGGTGATAGATTTTCAAGAGAGTTTCCCCAAAGAGATAAATCCCAATTGTTGAGTATCCAGTTGAAAAAGATGGGATGATTCTTTGCCAACAACCCGATAGATGAGATGGTTCTATCACCTAGGGATGACATGATTCCCAAAAACCACAAACCTGGAAAGAGATGATTCCCATAAACCGAGGGCCAGTCCCTCAAAGCTTCGGGATGAGATGATCCCCGAAGCAGAGCATGGGATGCTCCAACCCGTGGCACGCACCACAAACATCAGATTATTCAAATTTGGTTGTTCCGTTCTTACATTGTTTCGTCCTTAGTCTCTAAGGCCTCATCAACGAGGGGCATCTGTGAACACCCAAATTTGACCCATAAATATTTCACTAAAATTAGATTTCAAACATGTGTAGACTTAGGATTAATGAGATGATTTAGTCCAAGGTTCAAGCATGATAAGAATTTAACTTAGTGGAATTGATGTATTTTGATATTCTAAACCTTCATGTGTTTAATCCTAGGACTAATGAGATGATTTAACCTTAGGATAAAATGTATAATAAGGTTTATTTGCATTAAAATACATTACTTGGGCCTTTTATTTGTTTCTTATCCAATAATAATGAGATGATTTATTCTTGGGTTAGGAATGGATTTAAGGGTCCAAATTAATTATTCTCCAGAGTTTGTCCAGCCCAATAACACAATTCTTGCAGATCAATTTTGGCTCTGATTTTCATAGAAAATCAGAGTTAATTATCATTTAAGTGGATTTTGTGTTTTTTGGTATGATTTTGGGTGTTAATGTGCAATCTTTTGATTATGGAATGATTTGGGGTAGTGCTAATCAAGTAATTGAGTGATTCTGGGTAGATTAGGGGTTGATTACGCGGTAGGATCAAATCAGAACTGAATTAGGGGGATTGTGGAGCAAAAAAGGAAAGAACGCACAAAACCGGGAGGGCCCAGTGGTCATCACGGGATGCCCGCAAAGCCCTGGAGACCGCCGGTCATGGCGATCATCCAAACCATGACCGCCGGCCATGGTGGTCATGGGTGCCCAGGATCTCCGAAAATCTCCGATTTTGTTTCTTTTTCGATCTTACGCGGTTTTGGACCAGATTTTCGGGCATAATCTTCACCATTAAGCAGGTCCACACCCCTAGGCTCCCCAGAGCACTATAAATAGAACCCCTCACACACATTTTAGAGGACAGACCATCTTTCTCACATACACACCTATAAGCTTTTCTTGCTTGGAGAAACTCTACTTCTCTAAGCTTAGAAATGTTTTCTAAGGCAGAAACTGTTAGAATAGGTGCCCTATGCTAGAGGGGGGTGAATAGTGTTTTATGGACAAAATAAAAAAGAAAAAAAAATTACAGGAATATAATTGCGGAATTGAAAGAATGAAGGACACACCGAATTTTATACTGGTTCACACACACAACTTGTGTGGCTAATCCAGTCCTCCGAGAGACTCTCGAAAATTTCACTGTCTAGGTTAAGCTTCCGAATGCCTAACAAACCGTATACAATCCTAAAGTCCGACTCACACGAAACTCTACTTGCTTGAAGATGCCTCACTTCAACACTCCTCCTATGAGATGCTACAAGGGAACATTCCTCCCTTAAGGTTTATGAACAACACTTTGAAAACACTCAAACAAAAGCTCTCTCAAAGAGTGGATATGAGTAACAAGTAAAGCTCTATAAAGGCAACTCTCAATTCTCAAGAATATTGGCTCTTAAAAAAAATGTGTATGAATGTATAACAATGAATGCTTAAAATGTAGAGAATTGATTCATTTTGAAAGAGAGGTTTAATGCCTCTATTTATAGCTTCAAAAACTTATATTGACGTTGGAAACAAGTTCTGAACACCTTTAGACAAGATAACATGCAAGGTGGAAAAGGATTTTTTATTCTAACGGCACAACATCGATGTTGGGTACTACAACATCGATGTTTGTCTGTTGGATTTGAATTATTGAAGCCAACGGTCACTAAAACATCGATGTTTGCCATGGGAACATCGATGTTTTGAAACACTGCCAAAATATATTAAAGATGAGCATCATGTGAACATCGATGTCTGAATGATGAACATCGATGTTCTTTGTTGGAACATCGATGTTTGCCATTCGGACATCGATGTTTTGAGCCTCTGCCAAAATTCTAAACAGAACAAATTGAGGGAACATCGATGTCTTGAATTGGAACATCGATGTTCTGGTGCTGCAAAGAGTTTTAGGTGCAACGGTCACAAGAACATTGATGTTTGGGAAGCCAACATCGATGTTCTGGGCTACTGCCTGTTTTCTGCAACATTGTTAGGCAGGAACATCGATGTTCTAAAACATGAACATCGATGTTCAATACTCAAAAAATCATTTTTGTGTTTGATAGAGTGTTATTTGACGCATGTGTAAAATTGATTTTGTTTTGAGCCAATGTCTTTAGAGGAAGTGAGTGTTTTACCCTTGTACATTTTGTGTTCCTAGCCCATCTTGCTTGTTACTTCAATTCTTGTGCTCTTTTCTCTTGGGACCTTTGTTCTTTGTTCTTTGATTGATTTCTTTTTACTTCAAGGTTGTTTGACATCAATTGAGTCATGCTTTGTTTGTCAATATCAAAACCCTAAAATGAGACAAGGAGATATGAGTTCTAACAATTTTTCCTTTTTTGATAATGACAAACAAATAAGAGTATATGCCAAGTTTTATGAATGTAATTCCCCCTATGTTTTGCAAACTATGATTCCCCCTAACTTGGTGCATATACTTCTTCTTATCTTCCCCCTTTTGGCATTAGCAAAATGAAATAGCATTTTATTGAATTGAAAAGAGGAAACATTTTATTGAATTGAAAAGACATAAACATAACAAGAGATAAGAGTTTAGAAAGTTGGGCTTTCGCTCCCATCATCATCTGCTCCTTCTTCACCATCATCTCCTTCTTCTTCAGCTGCTCCTTCTTCACCATCATCTCCTTCTTGACCATCCTCCACATCCATTGGATCTTCGTCCACAGTTTCAGTGTAGTCCTCATCATCATCATCACCTTCATCGTCAAAGTTGTAGCCATGAAGTGTGGTGTGATACGGTGGAGGATTGTAGTTCACACGGGCAAAGTAAGACCGAAGAGAGTGGCCTTGTCGTTGTACTTCCGTGTCAATCCTCTCTATTGCTCGGCTCATGCTTGTCATGCTTAATTGAAGACCATGGATGGAATCAGCAATGGATTCAAGAGTGACTCCGGAGGATCGGCATCGAGAAGCGGCAGCACGGGATCTTTCTGCTGGAGCAGTGCTTGGAGCTTGCTCGGAAGGTTGTTCGGTCCTTGGTTCTGCCATAGATTTTCTGCTGTGAAATGTGGCATCACCAATTGTCCAAAGTTTTGAGTGAGGAACCTGTGCACCGACGCGAGCATTGACACCTGCATTTAACAAGATGTGCACGACTAGGAAGGCATATGGTAAGGGATGGTCAGGAAAGGTGGACGGATAGTCCGACATGTGCATAAGCACAAATCGTGCCCAATTAATTAGGGCATGGTGAAGAATGGCATGAAGCACTTTCATATCTTCAATGGATATAATTGTGTGGTTGCCGTCTCTTGGCTTGATGACCCGGGTGAGAAGGTAGAACAGAAGTCGGTACTCCGGGTTGATTGTCTGAATGGTTGGCCGCCCGGAACTGTGACGAACAAGGGTCGTGAAGCCAAGCTCATTCAGGAAGGGTAGTTCATGGATGGTGGCCCAATGATCACCTCCGTATGATGCAATATCGTCTCCCTGAAAGGGCAAGGCAGCAACTGTGCCAAATTCTTCCAACGTCATGTTGATGGAGACTCCATTTACGTGAGCAGTCAGGTTATCACCATCTTGACAGAGGGTGGAGTAAAAAGCTCGTACAAAGTTGCCACTGAATTGAAGCTGACTGTGGGTCACGAACCTCCATAATCCCGATGCTTGAAGAAGGGGCTCCAACTGTGTGTAATTCTTCATGGCGGGGTAAATTGTCGGAAGATAACGAGGGGTTGCAATGAGCCGCTTGGAGAAGTGAGTCATGAAGTTGTGATGGTCGACCCTGGAAGGGAACTAAATGGAGGTGCTTTCCACGGCATAGCGAGGGGCTGAGCTGGAGGAGCCTCCTCTTGGCTTGGATGGTCTCTCCTTAGCGGGAGATTTGCCTTTGGAACTTTTCTTCCCACCTGCCATACTTGAGAAGAAATGAGTAGGAGAATAATGTGGAGAGTAAATATAGAGTGAATGAACGGTAGGAAGTGTGTAAAATGAGAGAAGGAGGCATCACTTATATAAGGGAGCAAACATAGAGCCGTTGTAGTCCTTGCAACAGGCTCCAACGGCTAGTTAACGGCTATTTTTTTTGAATCACAACGGGTAAACATCGATGTCTGGACAGAGGAACATCAATGTTGAGGCTCGCCAACAGCTATATTTTTGAAATTTTAACGGTCAAACATCGATGTTCTGGTTGAAGACATCGATGTTTGATTCCCCAACGGCTATATTTTTTTGAAAACTACGGTCGCAACATCGATGTTCATAAGTTCAACATCGATGTTGTCGAGCCTGTGGACAAAAGCTGAAATGCCGCCATTTGAGACAACATCGATGTTAGAATATGAGAACATCGATGTTTAAAACTACTGGATGAAAAAATTGTAAGCTGAAATGAGTAAACATCGATGTCTTACCTGGAAGCATCGATGTTTAAAACTACTGGGAAGAAAAGTACTTACTGAACATCGATGTGTCGATACTGAACATCGATGTTGAAAGCTGGTGGATGGGAATGGTATGAGCTAAAGTCCACTCAACATCGATGTTGGCTCCTCAACATCGATGTTTGACGGCCTCGGGTCCAGGTTTGTACAGTAGGAACATCGATGTTCAGTTGAGCAACATCGATGTTGTGCAGCCTTCGCTTTCTTGTTCCCCCTATCTTTTGGCTTAGATGAAAGGTACCTGCAAAATAACTAAGAAAATGCTCCGACGCTCAAGTTAGTAATATGTGACTCCAAGATATGAGAATATTGTAAGAGAAAGAAAATTTTTGAGATTTCCTGTACTCTCAAATAGGATCAGTTTCGTCATATAAACACGGTTGGTGAGATATTTGTCCCAACAATTGGACTTTGATTATCTCTGTCGGAAAGTATCTGTTTTGGTGCCAGACAACAAATCTCGTTAGGAATCAATAATTCAATTAAAACCACGAGTGTCAAAAAGGAAATCTTTGAGAATCGGAAAAATTTGTAAGGTTGCAGACATTGATTGAGCAATAATTTAACTAATTGGCAAGTTTTTCAAAGAAAAAATCCTTGAAAATCGAAGCAGTTTGGAGGGGTCTTCTCCTGAATATTTTTCAAAGATAGGTAGAGGTCACCTCCTGAACAATCTCTCGACACTTCAGAAATTGGTAGGGGTCACCTTCTGAGAGAAGAAGCAGCTCAATTATGTTTCTATAAATAGGCATACGATAGAACTCATTAGACGCAGAAAGTTATAAGCCAATTTCAGAAAGAGAGTTAGCAAAAAAATAAATTAAAAGCAAGAATGCCTTCCCCTTCCACTGTCTTTTTTGTTGAGGGTGCAGCCTTAGGCAGGAGAAACCGATTAGCCTATAGTATGTTAAGTGAGCCATCTGAGGAGCTGCCTAATGAACTAAGTAGAATTCCTCGCTTAGTATTTGTTGATGAGCTCTACTCTTCTAGGTTTTTTGTCACACCCATGGAAGAGTCAATTTTTCTTGAGAGTCCAAGCCTACTTAGAACATCCTTCTATAGTACCGCCAATGCCACCATGTTCTTCATATCTAAAAGGCTTGAGAGTTTTCAAATGGAGTCTACCTATCAAACCTTAGAACAAGGAAGTTATTAACGTCTTTCAATGACTGCTCAGAGTGTTTCACGGGTCCCTGTCTTACCACCGACTTGGCCAAAGGTTCGCCTGCTAGTTTGGAATTGCAGGGGAATCACAAGGCGCTCTGAAGATTTTGCAAGAACCTTGAGAGACCTGACGAACCAATACAAGCCGAACATTTTTCTGCTCACCGAAACATTATGGTAACCTGGAGAAAACCACGGGGTCATCCCTCTTCGTTTTCCATCAGTGAACCGGTTTGAAATCCCGGGCCAGAATAACTCGGGTGGAATGTGGTTTGCATGGAATGATAGTGTGAGGGTTAATATAGTCAATGACCTTAATAGCTTCTCTGTAACTGTTGTACCAAATCGTTAAGAGCTAGATTATGATAGGTATGTATGTTTAAAAGTAATATGTGTGATTGTAATGTAATATCAATAATGTAAGTGTGTGTGCGATTGTAATAGTGTGAGCGTGTGTGTGTGTGATTGTAATGAAAGAATTCAGGTTTTATGATCTTTGTATATGTGATAATTATGATGAAAGAATGCATGAATTTAGATTATTGTAGAGTCAAGAATGCCAAGTTCAGTACAAATGCGAAAGAATGACTCTTTCTCCAAGGGTTTTGTAAAAATGTCTGCTAATTGAAATTTTATGTCCACAAATTCAATAGCTATGTCTCGCTTGAGAACATGATCTCTAATAAAGTGATGTCTAATGTCAATATGTTTAGTCCTTGAGTGTAAGATTGGATTCTTAGTTAGACTTATGGCACTAATATTGTCACACCTAAGAGGAATGTGATTGATGTTAAGACCAAAATCCTCTAGTTGTTGTTTCATCCAAATAATTTGAGCACAACAACTACCAGCTACAATGTATTCTGCCTCGGTGGTGGATAATGCTACACTAGCTTGTTTCTTACTAAACCAAGAAACTAAGGAGCTGCCAAGTAAGTGACAAGTTCCACTAGTACTTTTACGATCTAGTTTGCATCCGGCAAAGTCTGAGTCGGAATAGTCTATGAGTTGAAGTGTAGAACCTTTAGGATACCATAGTCCAACATTAATTGTGCCTATTAGGTATTTCATAATTCTTTTAATTGCCCTAAGATGAGACTCTTTAGGACATGATTGATACCTAGCACATAAGCAAACACTAAACATAATGTCTGGCCTACTGGCAGTTAAGTAGAGAAGGGATTCGATCATACCTCTTTTGACCTCAACTTCCTTACCTTTCTCATCCTTGTCTAGATGTTCGGAAGTGCTCATTGGTGTGGCCATTTCCTTTGATCCATCCATTTCAAAGCGCTTAAGCAATTCCTTGCAATACTTTGATTGTGAGATGAATGTGCCTTCCTTCATTTGTTTGACTTGTAGGCCCAAAAAGAAGGTCAATTCTCTCATCATGGACATCTCAAATCCACTGGTCATCATAGTAGAGAATTCTTTGCACAATGACATGTTAGTAGCACCAAAAATGATATCATCTACATAAATTTGTACTAAGAGGATGTCATTGTTTTTACTTTTAATAAAGAGTGTAGTATCAACCTTCCCCCTTTTGAATCCATTGTCCAAAAGAAATTTGCTCAAGCGTTCGTACCAAGCTCTGGGAGCTTACTTAAGACCGTAAAGTGCTTTCTTAAGTTTGAAAACATGATCAGGGAATGCATGATCTTCAAAGCCTGGGGGTTGATTAACATACACTTCTTCTTGAATGAAGCCATTTAGAAATGCACTTTTGACATCCATTTGATACAACTGAAAGTCCATTGATGATGCAAATGCAAGCAATAGGCGAATAGCTTCTAAGCGTGCAACAGGTGCATATGTTTCTTCAAAGTCAATTCCCCCTTCTTGATTGTAGCCTTTTGCTACTAACCTAGCTTTGTTTCTAGTTATTATGCCATTTTCGTCTAGTTTATTTCTAAAAACCCATTTCGTGCCAATTATTTTATGATCAATGGGCCTTGGAACCAATTTCAAAACATCATTACGTTTGAATTGATTTAGCTCTTCTTGCATAGCCAAGGTCCAATGTTCATCATTAATTGCTTCAGAAATAGTTGTAGGCTCAATTTGTGAAACAAATGCCATATGACCTATAGTGTTTCTAAGAGAATTACGAGTACTTACCCCGCGGTTGATATCACCAATTACCGTTTCAAGAGGATGGTCTTTTGATTCTCGCCATCCTCTAGGTAGTTCTTGATTGACATCAACCGTTGTTTCTTCCGCGTTTGCGCTGTCTTGATGAGAAGATAATTCAGCAGGGGTATTTCCTTCTTTGGGTAAGTGACTTGGCTCTTCTTCTTCTTTATCATCCAAGGATATCTTCTCAAGTGTACCTACAAGATCATTACAAAAGTCCTTTCTCGCCAAGCGAGTATCATTTTCTGCAAACACAACATGAGGGGATTCTTCAACACTTAAAGTACGTTTATTGAAGACTCTATATGCTTTGCTGCGCAATGAATAACCGAGAAAGATGCCTTCATCAGATTTTGCGTCAAATTTTCCCAAATTGTCTTTCCCATTATTATGAACAAAACATTTGCATCCAAAGACTCGTAAATGAGAAATGTTAGGCTTTCTTCCCTTGTATAATTCATAGGGCGTTTTCATGAGTATTGGCCTAATGATTGCTCAGTTTAACACATAGCAAGCCGTACTTACTGCATCAGCCCAGAAATACTTGGGAATTTTAGCCTCATTGAGCATTGTTCTTGCCATTTCCTCAAGACACCGATTCTTGCGTTCAACAACGCCATTTTGTTGTGGTGTCCGAGGGGCTGAGAAATTATGCTCAATGCCATGTTTATCACAAAAATTTTAAAATTGATTGTTTTCGAATTCACCTCCATGATCACTCCTAATGCAAGCAATTAAACAATCTTTTTCATTTTGAACTTTCTTAAAAAAACTCTTGAAAGCATTAAATGCTTCACTTTTGTGAGTAAGAAATAAAGTCCAAGTGTATCCAGTATAATCATCAACAATTACAAAGGCATAATAGTTGCCTCCAAAACTTTTAGTTTGTGGGGGACCAAAGAGATCCATGTGCAAAAGTTGAAGCGGTCTAGATGTTGAGACAACGTTTTTGGAATTGAACGAGGCTCTCACTTGCTTCCCCTTTTGACATGAATCACATATAGAATCCTTCTCAAATTTAATCTTTGGAATACCAACCACTAAGCCATGAGTCACCAATTTGTTTAACATCTTCATATTAACGTGAGCTATTCTACGATGCCATAACCACATATCATCTTCTTTGCTCATTAGACATTTTGAAAACTTTGATGAAGTCTATTCCAAGTTAACCATATAATTGTTGTCAATTCTATCACCATGTAGAATGATCTTATTATCACTAAGACGTTCTACGGTGCATGACTTGGAATCAAAAATCTTCCCTTGTCACATAATTGGCTTATGCTCAAGAGATTGTGTTTAAGACCTTTAACAAGTAATACATTATCAATGGAGGAACATTCATTTTTACCAACCGAGCCAATGCCGATGATCTTTCCTTTGTTGTTGTCTCCAAAGACAACGTTTCCTCCATTTGATGGCTTAATTTGCAAGAACTTGGATGCTTCTCCGGTCATGTGCTTGGAGCATCCGCTATCAAGGTACCAAAGTACACTTGATGCCTTCAAGCATACCTAAAAAAGCAAATCAATGAGTTTTTGGTACCCAAATTTTCTTGGGTCCTTGAGTGTTAGGAGCATAGCGGTAATGAGCTTCTTCTTGCGCCCAATGTCTATGCCTAGTAAAGCAAACATGAGCAATGCATCCTATTCTATTGCAATAATGGCAAATAACGTTTGGGTTGTGCATCCATCTAGGTTGATAATAGTTATTATGTTGCCTATGGTTGTGCACTTTACTCACCTTGTTTTCCTTAGGTTGAACCTTAGGTTTCCTAAGCTTAGTCTCAATTTTCTTCTTCTTAGGCTCATTTTTGAATCCTACTCCATGTTTAGTTGACTGCAAATTACCTAAGAGAGAATTCAAGTTCTTTTGAGGGGTGTTAAATTTCTTTAGTGTTGTTTCAAGTTCATTAACTTGTTCTTTTAATGTCTCACATGATGAACACTCCCTATTTTTTTGTGTCAAGTTCTCCAATTTGTTCCTTTAGTGATTTATATGATGCACATTCCTTGATTGGACTTTCCGGTTCAATAGTACTCTTCTTTCCGTAAAGTTCATTTTCTTCTTTAAGTTTTACATTTTCTTTAGACAATTTTTCCACATTATTTTCTAAAGTTGTAATTTGTTTCTTTAAGCCCTTATTAACTTTAGAGGCAGAAATATATTCACTATAAAGCTCATCAAATGCATTTTGCAATTCTTCATGTGTAAAATCTTCACTTAGAGAAGTGGTACTTACCTCTTCCAGTTCTTCTTCCTTTGCCATGAGACATAGGTTGGCCGTCTCTTCTTCATCGCTGTCGGATGATTCATCGCCGGAATCGCCTCCCCAAGAGATGTATGCCCTTTGCTTCTTGTAGGGCTTCTTTTCCTTTCCTTCCTTTGCCTTGGGGCACTTAGGCTTGATGTGCCCAACCTCTCCACATCCATAGCACTTGGGTGGACCGTGTTAGTAATATGCCCAAAAGCCAATCATTCGATGATCGTATATAGTCGTGCATATACATTAAGGTTATTCCAATAAATATGATTATGAGAAAATCGCTTGCACATATTTATAACCCTAGAGTATATATTTGATATATTCTTAAATGTCCCTAGTCGATTATTATTATGGATGGGTTATAATAATAAATTAAGACCAGCGTATGTTGAGAATATATATGTGATATGAATTCTACATACGGTTACAAGTTGGAGAACTTGTGGACTGGACCGACCCACATAAGAATGCTACATGGAGCGTTATATGTTTGTCGATAGCGATTCTTATATGTATTGTCCTTAGACCTGAGATCGTCAAGGTTCCCAAGATGTGAGTAATATACTTTGATATTATTCCTAGTCATCCGTAACTGGGTGGACTAAAGGGTAATCATTGGGTATATGATAAGTGTGTAGTGGGTTTTGTATGATCCAGAGGGGATTCGTCCAACCCATATAACGGGTATATTATCGGATGGTTTCTTGATAGAGTTGAAATGTAAATGCACGGCCGTGCTCGGATTATGATATGTGATATCATTGGTATCCGTTTTACACAGTTAACTCGAGGATCAAGAAACCGAGATTAAACATATACGAGATTGACATATTCCATGTCTCGGTTTAATCTTGATAATGGGACGAAGGGACGATGACATGTTTCGAGGCATTTAGAATCAGTACTGATCTTGTCGTTCGGGTAGCAATGATGTGTTGCTAGACGCCGCTCTT